>CM048819.1:67350980-67572013 GCA_026586065.1 Dioscorea zingiberensis | reverse complement strand
TTCAATGCAGTATAAATGACCAAAGATTAACCTCTGTGCAGGTTGAGAAGCCAAATCCATGAAAGGAACTGGCTTAAAAAAGGCCTCCTCAGAGCTCGGGCCATGCTTAGACGCACTGTAATCAATCCTTTCTTCACCTTCCACTATATCTTCTTTTTCCGAACGACTGAGCCTTATGCCTCTCAAACTCTATCCACAGCCAAGATCAGTGTGATCAAAAGCCAAAGATTTGATTATGATCATTTCGATATAAACAATCAAGATGATCAATCACCACCTTCTCAGCAACTATTAGGCTCACCATACCATATATAGATCAACTACTCTAATTTAGACTGCTGTGGCGCTAAACACTCACCATATCTTATGATCTTCTTTGTAGATTTTCAACTTAACTCTAATGATGGTGTTTGATTTTTGTTAGGCTGAAGACAATCAGAATGGAGCTGGGGAAGAGGTTGGGGCCGTGGCCGAAAGCAAAGACACTGGGACTGTGCTCCCAGAGTTTTCAAGCAAATTTGGCCATGTATACTTTCTCAAGCTCCTAACCGGGTGCCAGTCTTGGCATGCAATTGGAATCCATCAGCAAGCAACCTCCACAGGGGCCAAGAATGCCTGACGGTACCTAGGAGGATTCACTCATGGGACGGGTAAAGCCACTCAGTACTCCACTCCCCCAAATTGGTGCAGCTGATACTCTCGTTCTCTTCTTGTGCTGGGTGAATTTGTTGAGTTTTGTGGTCTCAATTTTTAACATTGTAATCTACTCTGAATGCTAGGAAATGAATAAGTAATTTTGTTTCGGAGTGTAAATATGAGTGTACTATGTATTATTGATGTTCTTTTTCTCATTTCAATCAATAAAAAGTCAGTCCTATTACAATCTATGTTTTATGTAAGATTTTTTCTTTTTTAAAGATTGGATTCCACAATGTTCTCGGAAGCCGCGGAGGGGCCAACGCTTTGCACCGGGATTCCACCGGAAGTCAATGGGGAAAGTACTGTCCAACGCATACATTACAATATGTAGATGCATTTACATCCCCGATTTTCTATACGGGATAGCCGAGGCCCCAAGCTTCCCCGAAGCTCTCATTTTCTACCCTCTTCGAGGGTTTATCGGGTTGAAAAATCAACTACAACAAGAGTGTCATTATTCCAATTAAGGGCCCCGAATAACACTCTCAAAGATCCTCGCACATGTGCTCTAATCAGTGGCATCTGCTCGCCTCCCAACGAGGTAATTGGGGTGCCGGCTATCTGTGGTAGTCCTGTGAAGCCGAAAGGATTGGCATATCCTTGATTGATAAGATCCGAGGAAAGTTGGGGTCTTGGATGGGGTAAGTTTGTTATCCGCGTGGACTCCGATCGACTTCACCACTTTTGAACCCTGGGCTATACTCGACAATCCCATTCACCTGGATGATACTTATCGCCTCCCAAAGCATTGGGTCATCCGGGGCAAGTAGATTGGGACTTGATCAAAGAAGCTGAAGTTCCTTCTCGGGAGTAGGAGTTTATGTTGGACAAAGACACACCTGAGTAAATCTACTGCAAATTGGGAGGAGTAGAATATGCAGCACCAAAGGAGAATGAGAGGGATGGGGAATCCTAGATCTTTAACTTTTAATGGTGTCCTCTCGGTAAGTGGTGGTGGAGGATACTTAATGGGGAAGTGTAGTGACATACCGTAAAATCTCTTTCATGCGCTTTTATATTCCGCAAGTGGATACATCGGGATCCTCATAAAGTGAAGTCGCAGTAGTGGACGCATCGCCATTTTGGAAAGTGGTCTCATTTCACGGGATAAGCACCGCCACCATGATGAATATTCAAGTTAATCTACAGAGATGGTAGTACTACAAATCTTTGCTGGGACATCACTGGTGGATGGGTTTTCGCTTTCGCCAAGAATGTCTACCCCGGTCAGTATGACCTTACAATCAAAAAATCACCCGACAATCAAGTGGAGGCAAGTGGATAAAATACAAAGAGGTGCATGACGATCCTCAAGCAAGGACCGCTGGATCGCTAAGGACCTAGGTGGATGGGAGCCAATCGCATAAGCAATACTATGAATCATAGAACAAACCCAAATTGCGGCCTTGAATAGTAAGAGAGTGGAAGCTCATTTACCAACAAGGTGCTCACTACATCAATTCCCTATACTACTTCATAATTGACAATGGGTGCCTCGAAAGGGACCTAAAAGTACGGGGCTGAAACGAAATTGGCCATTCTAAAGCGTGAAATTATTCACGCGGTTGGCTTAAGGAAGATCTGGATCCTCACCCTCCGGCTAACTGCAGATAAAAGGAACTCGGAGAGGCGAACGCATAAAGCATGCCATCTATGTGCTACGTATTACCTGGGAAGAAACTATAAATCACTCAAGCCTATCTCGCCCCTACACCGAAAGCATAAACTGAATCACTTCGGGAATATGTTCTTGACTCCAAACTAGGTGGACAACCGGACATGACCTCGGGGGTTTTATGGTCACTTACTTATGTGGCAGAGACCCTACCCCGAGAGCGGGTCGGGATCTCGGGCCGCTAAGTACGCGAATCACTTGGAGCATTCGGGAGAGAGAAATAGGGACGGTGTTTTCTGCATCAAACAACACGCTTTTTCTAAGCTAACCATCCGTGGATATTTCCTTCCTCATTATCTCTGGCTTGGACGCAGCCCCCCCAACCCGCTAAGTTGGCGTCACGCCACGGAAAGCGCAGGAGGTCTCGGGTGAAAGACTGGCCTCGACCACTTTGGACTCACCACAGTAAGGTGTAGATCGGGGGTAGTGGATGTGTTTCGAGTAATCGACTACCACCAAACCGTAAGCGCAATACATAAGGTCTTCCTTATAATGAGGCTGTGGTATGGATGGTAGGAGAGCTACTCACGTTGTTTACGTGACAAAAGAGGATTATGCTATCAAGGATGATGTGACATTTTTTTCCTTCTTCCTCTCGTTTCAAGCACAAGATGAGATGTAACGCTTCTCCTAGGCTTATCTTAATAAATAAACGCTGCTTTTATCCCAATTTACTCAAAAAAAAAAAAAAAGCATTGGGATTTTTCATTTGTTATATATAATTTCATACATGAGCTCGACTCAATCTGGGTGAAAGTTTGTTCCACAATTCTAGCACTGGATCACAGATTCAGTAAAGAAAGTGGAAATAACTTCTTGCAGTAAAAAATTGCGGTAAAGCACGGTCGCATACACAAATCCAAGTTTTAACCGATCATTCCTATGCGACTCCACATAGTGCAGAAAGCTCTTTGTAAAGCATTGGGATGCTCCCTTTTTTATGTGTAATTTCATAGCTTTTACAGGGACGAATATAGAAAGTTGGTTTCTTGGGTTATCGGATTATTGTAGTTTCGGATCTATGCGAGATCCGGACCCGAATTCAAAAGTCCACAATCGAGTATCACCACGATTAGCCTCCATCTCCAAAACCCTAACCTCAAACCCTCCGCCATGGCCGCACTGCAGCCAGCTCCTCCGTCGCCATCTCTCCCACCTCCGCCGCTGCCATTCTCTCCCCCTTCTGGATCCCTCTCCGCCATCCTCACAATTCTCCTACCAGAAATCTCGCGCCGCTCTCTTCCCCTTCTCCGGCTCATCTCCGTCCCTTACCGCTGACCACATTTCCTCTCCATCTGCCGCCCTGCCGCACTCCCTTTCCCCTGACTCATCCACCTTGATCGCCTGGCTCTCTCCGTCGCCGTCTTCTTCCCTCTCGAAGAAATCCTGATTCCGCACCCACCCTTCGCTCCCTCATCGATGGTGGCCTCCCCAACTCCCCTCGCCTCTCTCTCCTCCCATTCCATCGTCCTCTTACGGGCAAGCTTTCAACCTTCTGATGATGCCCCCTCCGCCTGTCTCACACCTCTATCTCATCCCCCCACTGTCCGGGCCACCTCAACGCCCTCCTCTTTCTGCCTGCATCCTCTCCGGCAACCACCAGGAAGCTGCCCTGCATCTTCCGTGACTTCCCCTGTTCAGTACAACATCACCCCCAACCTCGAAACGTATAACAACACCATCATCAAGTCCTTCTGCTATGAGTTTCGGGTTATTCTCGTCCCGTATTCTCGGTGCTCGACGAAATGCTCCGTAAGAACATCGCTTCCTAATCTCACCACTCTCCTCACTCACTGGCTCTCCGGCCTTTACAAAGCACTACAGCGCTTTGATGATAGTTCCTAAGCTGTGCTGCAAACTGATGAAAAAGAATGATTCCTACCCAGGAGACATGCTCAGCGTGTATAATAATGTCAGGATTCATGGACTTTTGTAAACTGGGAAAGCTTCGGCCGAAGCAAAAAGTGGAATTGCTTCTAAGCAAAATGGTTCGGAATGGGATGAAGGCGAATTGGGGTGGACTTATGGTCACTGCTTGATATACATGGTTTTGCGAAGGAGGGGGATTTGGAAGAGTCCAAGAAGCTCTACAAGCGTAGATGATGAGCAAGGGCTGCACCTCTGGATAGCAGTTGTCATTTCACATTGATGCACATTACCTTTGTGTAGGTGGGGATTTCATGCAGCATATTGGAGGCAAGTGTAAGGAGCGAGAGTATGAAGAGGGATTGATCCCCCGGGTTTCCAAGACAATGAAGATGCTTGTGGATGGGCTTGTGGAGCAAGTCCAAGGTGGAGGAGGCGAAGGAAATTATTGGGAAGGTGAAGGAGAAGTTCTCGAAAGCAATTCTGACATGTGGAAAGAGGTGGAAGGAAGCTTTGCCACAGTGCAATCTGTAGGGAAACTTCTTGTGGCATCGGAAATTCTGTGCTAGAAGAACAATACTACTTGGTAAAACGCTTTTCTGAGTTGTTACACTCTCACTTTGATGAGACTTGTTGAGTTCTAAATAGTTGAAAAATGGTTGGCATTCTTTTTGTATGAAAATGGGTGTTGCTCAGGAGTGTCTTTCCTGGATATGGAATCTGCTTCTGTCAACTTCACTGTTAAGATTTGTGCTTTCTAAGCCCTCATTCCATTCCTAAGAGTTGATTTTCTTTTCATGGCTATCTTGAATTGTGGAAATGAAAAAGTGCTTTTGCAATAATAGAGAATAATGAGCCAGGACATGATTTTTTTGTTCATCCTTGATTGTTTTCTTTCTCATTACCTCTCTAAGAGTTTCTATTAGTACTATGTTGCATTTGTTGTTTTCTGATTCTCATGATCTTGCTTTAGCTTCCTGGAACAATGCAAGCAATCTCCTAATACCATTACGTTGTGTATAACCATATATTGGTTTCTTGGGCTTTTACATTTTCTATTAGAGCATAGTGAGATGAAGGGGTTGGGTGAAGTTGCCTTCTAGATTTGAAATCAACAAATTTCTTTTAGCTGTGGGTGGTTAAAGCAAAGTGATTCTCTATTCTGAAGCTTTTAAGACATATATTACAACATATGATCTTACAGGAGGATTTTAAGGTGAGCATGCTGAGAAATTCTACATGTTCAAACTTGAGATCTTGGATGTATTAGTTTTCTCCAGCAAAACAATGAATGATGACAAAGTGCATTGCTCTGTATCTTGATTAGAAGTTTCGATTTTGTGTGTTCTCCCACTCTACAGGACTGTCAAATGTTTGCTTTATCCTGGACTTTGCAGGGCTCTGTTTAAGTCTGCCTAAACTGCAAATTACACAGTTACTCTACCATTGAGTAAAGCTTCCAGACTGGATTATTGAGGTTGGTGGATATCCTAATTTTCTTTCATCTCGTGGTATTGTTGCAAATGATGTACTTTCTTGTGTTTATTGGTTCATCTGAGGATCATTTTGTAACATCTATGTGGGACTGGCATGTGCCAATCTTTCCTTTGCATTCATGTCCAGAAATAAATCCAAAAGCTAAGTTGCTGTGGAAGATTAAATTAGATATACTATAACAATGTTCGAGCAATGTGTGTAAAGGGAGGAGATTAGCTGTATGAATGCTAAATGCTCTTGCCCGGAATGGAATTTTGTGGGCTTTTTTTCTTCTGGTTTTTGTTTTGTTCCTAAAGTTAAATCCTGTATTGTTAACTGGTTTTGTGGGTAGCAGACAATACAACCATTTTTGTTATCTGTTCTGATTCTCTGATTTCCTACAGCACTCTAATAGATGCCTAAATTAGCTGCATGTTTTAGTTATCTAGGGTGATGTCTGACTTCTTTTGTGTACAATTGCAGAGGGTGCTATATACCAAGATCACTGCATTGTGACTTGTGAGAGAAAGCTCTAAATAGCCAAGAATAACTCTCTGGAAAAGAGTGGACCCAAAGCAAAACATGTTTGAATCTTTCGGGTTTCTGGAAATCTTGAACTAGAAAACTTTTATTAGAGCCAAAAATCTTCCAGCTTGAAGCCAATAACTTTGATCCACTATTATTTCCAGCTTCCTGTGAATGTGAATAAGCCATAAATTCTTTTACATGCACTAAATGGTAGTATGTCACAGCTGTTTGCTTTTCGCTAAAACAAGCTTGTGAATTCTCTGAGAGTAAATCCAGTGACGATCAAGAAATGCATGGTAGACACTCATTCCTTCCGCTAAATTTGATGTAGTTGAAGGCAAAAGAGAATATAGCTAATTGAAACTCTTTGAATTCAATGCCAAAAGCTTCCTGATCTTAATTTTTACTCACTTCAAACTAATGCACTATAGCCAAGACTTGTATAACACTCCTTCACTACAGTAAGTAAACCTTGTTTTCTGCATTCACATGGATTACAGAGTTCCAGTGGTTTCTTAGTTACAGAGCACCAAGCATTTACATACTCTCCTTTGTTTATGGAAAATGTAAGGCAACAAGTTTGGTAACATGGTGTGTTGTGCATCTACTCAGATGCAAGAAAAGAATGACTTTGGAAAACTAATGATCTCAGTTTGTACTACTACTTGCACAAAGTTTGCTAGGGCTACATAAACTCTAGGCAGTGGTATGTGTGCAAATACACCCCTCTTAGACTAGTAATCAACATCAAGTAGAATTTGGAAGGTAGAGAAGGAGAGGGGTGCTGCACTCATGCCATGGGACCTGGCAGGATGGACAACATTGAAGCTGTTCTTGAAGCTCGTCCACCCTGGCGTGGTTCGTGAGAGGTGCACCAGATTCTAGCCGTGAAGGCCTCGAGATCATGGCTGCCAGAGAACCCCAGGCAATCCATAACACGGCCGGACGTGTTCAGGGAGCCCACGCGATTGTGGCTGTCCTGCTTTTTTATGCACTGCTTCAACACCGGAGTCTAAAACTCCATTTTATACCTCTTTAAAAATATTTTAAAGTATTTCCCAACCGACGGATTTGTGAACAGAATATCAGGGAAGCTCATCGAATAGCCTATGTTCATTTTTCGATATAATTCTCAGCTGACCGCCGCTTCGTCTCCCACCCAAATCCATCGGAATTTCATAGAATTTTAAATTGGTTCAGAAATTTGTAATTTTAACCGCTCAAGTGACGCATTTTAGAATTTTACAAACGGTGATGACGATTAAAAACGTACCACCAAATTATACGTAAAATCGATACGCTAAATTTTATTTTTCAATGCATTTAAAATACTTAAAATATTTTATAGTATGCAATGATGAAGTCAATTCACCTAAAGACTCCACCTAAACATAGTAACAGCTCCATTTTAAGCTTTCTTTTGCCCCTTCTTCATTGTCCCTAACCAAGACACTTAATTTTATAGATTGTTACGCAAGTGCAACAACTGCCTTGAAGTTCTAATGTGTAAGGTGGGCTTATTTGCATAGAGAACTTGTTTCTTCTTTTTCCAATAAACTTCCATATGAGATAAAAGCTTATGGTGATGATGCTATGACTCCTCGAATCCGTAACTTCTCTTATGCTCGCATAATTTTATCACAAGTTGCTACAAAGTTCTCCTCTTCTTTATTTAAAATTAAGCAAATAAATTATAAATTTTAAAGTGATGAAGTTATAGTTTTTCTCCTCCTTGTAAATTTACCACTAAATTGAAAAATTATAAAATAATAAAAAAAATCAAATCAAGCTTTTTTTTAAAAAAAGGTTAGATTATAGTATTAAAATATTGCAGTAGTTAACTACAATATTTAATATCAACTGGGTGCACATACAATGAAAAAATGCACGTCTAATTTGGTGGCTATTATCTTGGAATTGGTATGGTACCGTGGCTTTGAACAAAACTCCACGGCACCGTGTTTTGAGTAATGTGGCACTCATTGAACTAAAACTCCATCTCAGGGTCCCTTTACTCCCAGGCAAACTTGGGCTTTCTACTCCTTATCTCACCATCCCCTCCCATCTCTCTTCTCTTGCTCCACGATGCTATCAATGGCGATCCATGCTCCCAATCTCCCCCACCTTCTCCTCCATCCACCCCCAAAGCCCCTCTCTCTCCCCCAAGATCCTCCCTTTCCTTGGAATGCACCCTTCAAACGACTCCGATTCCGACTCGCCGCCCTTTGGTGGCTGTCCCCTGAAGCTCTCGAAAACCAAGGTAAAGGAGGAATCCAGGTGGTAGAGAAGGAAGGTAAGTAAGCTCCCCCCTTTTCCCCTATGTCTCTTCATTGCTTCATCCCTCTCTAATGACGGTGCTGGTTGTGCAGAGGGTCGGAGTATTGGGTGAAGACGATGTGATGACAGCCGCGGCTGGTGCTGAAGTTCGTGTGGATGGAGAAGAATATAGGGCTAGCGCTTGGACCAGGTGATACTCTCGGCTATGGGACGAGATGTACCTTCCTCAGCCCTTACTACTTTTGGCCTAGAAAGGATGCGCTTTTGGGAGGAACTCAAATCGTTGCTTGAGAGCAAGGCTTGGATCTCTCGCAGAAAGAGGATGCATCATTCTTCTTAATCAGGCTAGCCTGATATCATCAATCTCTGGCAGCAGAGTGGCGGTGCACTCGTAGATCCCTTTGCATCCTTTTTCCTGGTCTTCTTCTCATTTTCACAATCAATTTCTTCTTTCTTTTTTGTTGTTTGGATGAAATGAATCCCTTAGTATTAGTGTAGTGCAATGTTATTCGTATTTCTCCTGTTCATACATCGTAATATAAAAAAAAAAAAGAAATGCTGTTTTAATGCTGCGTTCTCCTATTTTCTCTTCTAGCGCTTGAAGTTCGCATGGTAATGTAGCTTTGCTTTGGAGATGTATCCATCTGTCTTCAAATCTTTTTGTAAAGTTTGCTGCTTTTTGAACTGCATTCCCCTTGATATGTGAAAACCAACTTCTTCTGAATTTGTGAATTTTCTTTGATCGTTGGTGCTCAGTAGAAATTAATATATTTTTCTGTTGTGTTATTATTTGATTTTTTTTCATTTTACATTTAAAAAGTTTATGTGAATTCATTTTACTTTTGTTTGTGCTTAATATTTGTGCTGGAGAAGTTTGTTCTTATTGTTTGGTTTTTGTTTCTAAAACAACAAAAATAGCAGCAAAGCCTTAATTTTCAAGCTATGTGAGAATCAAATATACTGAAGAGCCCTTGCAAAAATAATTCATGGCCAATCATAAGTAATCTATTTCTCTACTCGTGCTTATAAAAAATTATCTCATCTTTTAATTCTTTATACTTATGCGATTGTATCACTTCTTATGATTACATCCAATATCTCCATCTGTATATATTAAATTAGTAGGTTTTTGACGCATGCATACCCAGACCATTTGAAGTGACCATCTCTTTTAATTCAATACAAGTTACTCCTGTCTATGTGATCTTAGTAATTAACTATTTCAAACATTGTGAAGGGGATGATTGTGGCAAATCAATTAGTAGTGGAGCTCTTTGTCAAATGTTAACTTTTGCGTTATGCAATTATGAAATGAGGATTTAGGTCAGCTTCAAATGGTAGAGTAACATGAATCATGTCTGATTCTTTGAGAATCGAGATGTTACTCTTTGCATGTCTTTGACACTATTGCAATATTAAAGGAATGGAATTGAGAAATAGATGAAATATATGTAAAAGCCACTTCCCTTCTGTTATTGTGGGCATGAGCAATCAAGTATATTTTGTATTCACCTGAAATTCATGTTTGTAAAAGGTTTCTCAGAGATTGCTTGTCATGCTGAACATTGTTCTGAATTTGCAAAATCATAATCTTTCCCTTATTATTGATATACATGTTTCTATTATTGTTAAGATTATCAAATACCAATTGTCCGGTTTGTTTCAAAAGAACAAATATGTTTTGAACAATTCATTCCCGTGTGTGTGGTGTTCTCCTGGTTTGGTAACTTTGGTTGTTCTGCTACCCTTTTGTCATCCGTTATTGTCAATACATCAGATAATCTAAGCACTTGAAGTTGAAATTTTAGGGAAGTTGATAGTAAGTTTGAAATGGGACCATTAACAATATTCGTGCTCTAAGCTCTCACCTTATTCAGCTTTCAATAAAACTGTTGACAAACTCAATGTTTTGTTTATCATTCTTATGAGGAATTTCGAGTTAGCTTGTGTCTGCATAAGTTATATAAAAAAACAGTGATATATATATGCTATTGAAATGTGCCAATCATGTCAAGTTATTTTGTTCTGTTTCCATTATCATTTTTTTATGATTATCCTCCTTTCATCAAAGTGCAATAGATGTTGTTCCTCTTGGTGCTTTGCTGCCACGGGGTTCATGGTAATCCTGTTATTATTTATGCATGTATGAGACTTAATCGGTTTCCCTGTGTATTATATTCTGATAATATTGAGACTTAATGGCTTCATTTCAACCATCTTTAGACACTGCATTTGCTCACAAACATCGCTGTTTCTTGTGATCACTACTACTTTGCAAGGAACTTTGTGAGTAATCCTTATCTTGGTGAGCTCCAACTTCTCCCATGTATCATCTAATATTATCAGAATCCTTCCTGCTTTTCCTAATCTTTCCTCGACTCTCACCGCCCTTACTTCTTCACCGTCTTCCTCCAGTTTTAATCCTAAACGCTCTGCTATTTCAGTCTGAATGCTTTTAACAATTTGATATTGAGATATTGTCACCACTACAACCTCATTAAACAACCCCTCTTTTCTTCTTCGCTTTCTTCGCTACTTCTTTCATCAGTGTTATCTTTCCTACTCCCATGCCATAAACCCCAACAATGTTCACATTCTCAACCTTCATTGCATTCAAGATTTGACCCATAAATGATTTAGTTGAATAAAAAAAGAAATAGTTTTCATTAACGAGCAAGGAATCAATGGTTGGGGGGCGGCTACATGAAACTCTATCATACTTGCCATTCTTCAGAAGATTACCAGTGGTTTCTATCTTATTTGAGGAATCTCTAGCCAGCCTATAACACAAGAAAACAACAGGAATGCACTCCAGTAATCCTTTGTTCTGTCTTTAATTCTATCCACAATACTGTTCACCTCTTTCTCCACAGTCTAAACATCAGACAACCAGCTTTGAACTTCATTACTTCTTTCAGCCTTTGATTTACTGCTGCATCTACATCTGCTGGATATCCTTTCCAGTGACATCTAGTTCACTAGATTTACTCTGTAATTCTGAAACCCTGTTTTTGGTAGAAAATGAGATAACCACATTGGAGTTTAGTGGGGACCCATAGATTCTGGACTACACCTCCAGCAATGTTTGTTAAGATATCTGCTTCTGCTGCAATTAAGCAGAATATGTTCAAGTTTGTTTGACATTTTTTTTGCTTTGAAGAAATTGAATCTATACTGATATTTTTATCAAGGAACTATGCTGGTATGATTTTGATCAATTATCAAAAGCCAGGACAAACTAGCAGAAGAAACTAGCATATAACATTAATGTAAAACTTGCTATTCATCGTCATTCTGAATATCATAATATGCATCAACATGAGTTGCATAGCATATATGAATGACAGAAAACAAGTAGGGATTCCTCTCTTCATACAAGTGCAGTATGTGAACAAATGAAAGCCGAATCTCAGGAATAATAGGCAGATTTGAGAGAGGGAATTTTTTGAAAGATGCCTGATTAAGATGCCTGATTGTCTGAAATGGCTTGCTGTTGATGAGGAAATTCACAAATTGAGGGTGAGGAGGAATGTTCAAAATAGAAGAGCATCTTACAAGCACCAAGTAAAGCCTTGCTCTTAGTTCAAAGTAATGAAAAATTATGAAAGCTAAATGATGTAATGACCTTTGCTATAAAGAGAAGATGCTAATTGAAACTTTAATCAATTAAAGCTTCCTGATCTTAATTTACCACTAAACTAATGCAGTATAGACAAGACTTGTATAACACTCCTTCACTAAAGAACGAAGGACAACATTAAGTAAACCTTGTTTTGATTCACATGGATTACAAAGTTGCAGAGGTTTCTTAGTGAAGAGCAACAAGCATCATACACTCCTTGTTTATGGAAACAAGGCAACAAGTTTGGTAACAAGGTATGGTATATAATCAGACAAGAAAGGATGACTGTAAAACCAATGATCTCAGTTTGTACTATCTGCACAAACATAGGCTACATAAACTCTAGGCAGTGTATGCTGCAAAGACACTCCCTCATCATCAAGTAGAATTTGGAAGGTAGAGTAGGGAGGAGGTGCATGATGCACTGTGCCATGGGACCTGGCAGGATGGACAACAGAAGTGTTCTGAAGCTCGTCCACCCCGGCGGGTTCGTAGAGGTGCACCAGAAGCCGGTGGAGGCCTCGGAGATCATGGCGCAGAACCCCAGGCACTCCATAACACGGCCGGACGTGTTCAGGAACCCACACATTGTGGTCCGGCCAGATGCACTGCTCAACACTGGACATGTCTTCTTCATTGTCCCTAACCGCACACTTTACAGATTGTTACGGGCAGCCAACTAAGTTGAACGTGTAAGCAAGGACTTATTTGCATGAGAACTTGTTTCTCTTTTCCAATAAAACTTCCATAAGGGATAGGCTATGGTTCTCTAAGAAGTTGTTATAACTCAACTCATGATCTTCATGTCCATGTCGACAATTTTACTGTTGCACCAAATCTCCCTTCTCTATTTAAAATTTAAGCAAATAAATTATAAATTCTAAAACTGATGAAGTTATAGTTTTTCCTTCTTTGTAATTTATGAAGTAAAATTAAAAAATAATAATAATAACCAAGCTCTTTTTTTAGGATTAATTTTATTTTACACACCTGAACTTTACTCTTTTTGCACTTTGGCACATCAACTTTTTTAAGAATGTAAGATACCCCACAACTTTTTTTAAGTGCCTAAATGGCACCTATGACTGATTTTGCTAATTAACAGTTGTTTTACTAAGTGAATTAAATCTTAATGAAAACCCTAATTTCTAAAATCCTCTGTTTCCCAAAATACCCCTCCCATCTTCCTCCTTCCCCCATGGACGGCTTGGGACCAAGGATGAAGATAGCTCCACTTCGCCAGAGGAGCTGGTGGTTTTTCGGCGAGGTGAGGCCGGAGGGGTGGGTGGTGATTGGGAGGGTTGATTTATGCTATAACCGGCTCTTTGAAGCGACGCCGGAGGAGCTGGAGGCGGTGGAGAGCTTGTACCTTAATAAAATTTTGGTTTCCACCGGAGCCAAGGAGGAAGAAAGAAGGGTATTTTGGGAAAAAGAAGATTTTAGAAATTAGGGTTTTCATTAAGTTTTAATTAACTCGGTTAAATAGTTGTTAGTTAACAAAATTAGCCATAGGTGCCATTTAGGCACTTAAAAAAAGTTGTGGGGTATCTTACATTTTTAAAAAAGTTGAGGTGCCAAAGTGCAAAAAGAGTAAAGTTTAGGTGTCTAAAATAAAATTAACCCCTTTTTTTAAAGGTTAAGATGTATTAAATATTGTAGTAGTTAACTACAATATTTAATATCCCCACTTCACTTCAGAGCTGAGGCTTATCCCTGTTTTCAAGCCCTAACCCTATTCCTTGAGATGGGGAGCGAGGCTTCGTCTAAGAGACCCTTATGCGACCACTGCTCCAAACCCTTGCGCACCTGCCTGTGCTCGCGCCTCACCTCCCCGCCGATCGACAACTCCATCTCCATCACCGTTCTCCAGCACAACCTCGAGAAGCGTCACCCCCTCAACTCCATCCGCATCGCCAAGCTCGGCCTCAGAAACCTCTCCGTCATCCCCATCTCCGACGTCAACTTCGACTCTCGCCTCCTCATCCGCCCTCTCGATCCCAACCCCGACGACACTAATCCCCCGAAAAGCTTGGATTTGGACGGAATCGAAAAGTACGAAGCCGAGGAACACGGTGAGAAATGCAGGATCAGATGGCACGATGGATTTATCTCAATCGGAGTAGATCGTGGGGCGAAACCCGATGTGAAGTCAGTCCCATTCGCTGATCGGCGAGGCAGCGATCTCAAACGGTTTTAAGGCGAAAAAACTACAGAGAAAGCAAATGCGTGGAGGAAGCAGCGATGAAACAGAGGAAGTAGAAGAGTATGAGATCGTGATACCTGCGGGATCGGCGTTACTGTACCCGGGCGACGGATCGATGGCGTTGGAGGCTGTGGATTTCCAAGTGAAGCACTTGGTCGTCTTGGATGGCACTTGGGGAAGGCGTGAGGAGGGATGTACTGCGAGAATCCATGGCTGAAGCTGATGCCGCGGCTGAGCTTGGATCGGAAGAGAGAGAGCTTGTACAGCGAGGTACGGCACGAGCCCAAGGCCGGATGCTTGTCCACCGTCGAGAGCATAGTTTACGCGCTGAAGACACTGCGCGGAGGCGATGAGGAGAAGTTGGATGAGCTTCTGGTGCTGTTCGAGTCCATGGTCGGCGATCAGAGGAGGTGCAAGGAGGAGAAGTTCAAGAAGATGGAATGTAGTTGAGCCTTTCTTCAATTTTCCACGCAGTGCTTCACAAGAACCTGGATTTTTTAAAGCAAGAGGTTCATGCTGGAAGCCAGGAGACTTCGATTTCATGGCCAATGTTTGAAGATTGCCATTATTGTACTTTATTTATTTATTTTTTTCTTTTGGCCACCAATCTCATATAGTGACATTGTCACGTAATAACACACAACTCTGTTTCAATGGATGTGTTGGAAACTGGAATTAGTAATGAAACATGCAATGACTGAAAGATAGAAAGATGTTAAAAAAAAATTATGAAATTGATAAACAAAAGATCTTACAAGTTCCAACCATTTGAAAATGTTTGCCCAAAGGGCAGAATTTTCACAAGAGGCACAAAGATAGGGTTTTTTTTAAAAAAAAAAAAAGTATTGGAAGGTCAGCTTTTGATTGATCTTGCCACATATGCCTGCATTGAATGGCAGAAAGTTTTAAAATTTATCCTGAAGAAAAGGGAAATGGAGCAAAAATATCAAGCATCTACTCACCTGTACAAGCTTGCTGAGTTTCAATTTAGAGTGCTCCATGTACAGATTGACCTTCTGTTGCGTCTGGGGGAAATTGGGGCCTTTCATAGAACTGGTGACCTTATCAACCACCTTTTTAACTATGGCTTTGTGAGCTTCTCTGCTCAAATGGCCTTCTTTCCAAGTTGGCTTCAACTGATCCTTTACTTAACCTACAAGCGCAAACTTGAACATCTTCATCCCATTTGTCTCCCTTTGATCTTCTTGTTACCATCATCAACCTGCATATCCGGATCAACATCCTCTTTAGAGCATCATGCCCTTGTTTCTGATTTTCGCTGTATCTGACAAAGTTACTTCCGGACTTTGCATCCCCAACCACTTGTTTCTGATTTTCACTTGTATCTGACATAGTTACTTCCCGGACTTTGGCATCCCCAACCACTTGTTTATGATTTTCGCTTGTATCTGACATAGTTACTTCCCGGACTTGGGCACCCCTAACATGGTCAACTTGCTTGAGCTCAAGGTTATCATTCCATCTATTTTCATCCAAATAAGCATCCTTGCAAGAACTATCAGAAACAGGCATCTGAGTAAGATGCAGCATGGGAAATCCCTGACCACAATCCAGCCGGAAGTGAGGGCGGACTCATGGAACTTGGTTTGGAAGCCATCTCTGGCAATACTGAACCAGCTGCTCCAATGGGGTTGACAGTGGCCTGCAGTTGTGAAGGTTGCTGACATACCTGAGATAAAGATAACGAAAGGTTGGTTACAGAAGCAACCTCGGCCAGCCGATTACTAATACTTCACTTGTTTTAGTTCCAGAAGTGACATGTGAAGTTCCTTTATTTGAGTTATCTGCATCTTGCTCTGATTCATCATCACTTATCAGAATCGGTGTGAGTTTAGATGATCCTGCAAGCACATTTTATTACTTTGTCCTTTCAGATCAACTGAATGAGCAATATGTTGGCCTGGACCATTTTATGAGACACAGAACTCTGCTGAATTTGCTCACCGGGTCCAACTTGTGATGCAGAATGCATTTGCTTATTCACTGGTGAAGGAACTTGACAGATTCCTAATTGAGTATCCCCGTTTGGAGGCATTGTACACACTGTTTCTTGTAGGATTTGCCCAGAAGGCTTATAGAGGGGCAACCTCCATATACTGGACATTTGGTGCAGAACTGTGTAGTTCAGGGTCTAAAGGTTGCTCATGTGGGATCCTCGAAAAGTTTTTCTCAGTGAAAGAAACAGCAGCAGATGGAATAGTGGCAGAGTCAATCTCAGGTTCAGATCTTGTGTTGTCACCTACAGCACACCCACCTTTGCCGGAGACCTGCTCTTTATTGCTGATGATTTGTTCCATATGAGAACTCATAATCATCATGTGTGCGGAAACAGCAGAACCATATTGTTCACAAGCATCTTGAGTTATAATCTGCTCTGGAGACAGAGATGCTGCTTGGGAGGCTCCCTTCTCCAACATATGTGATTGAGCATCTTCAGGTTTTCTTGATACTTCCCCATCCATGGAGGAAGGGTTAGTGAATCTTGTGTCATCACCATTACGCATCTCATGAGATGAAACAGGTGCATCATCAATAGATGCTCTATTACCCCACTTGGGACCATTCAATGATGAAGCATTCTCGGAACGCTTATTATGGTCTCGCCTATCGCCCTGCTGCCTTCCTTTAGCATGTCCATGTAAAAGATGGTGAGAGAACTTGCAATCTTCACCGCGGCGGCATTGGCCTTCAGCAAAAAACTTGCACAAGGTGTATCACTAACTCCCAAGTAGACTTGAACCTCTGCCTGAAAGGTGAATCTGCATCTCTTCTATCATAGTTTCTATCCCTGGCCCCATCTCTCATTGGCCATGGACCATAGGAGTTAACATCATGATGAACATAATTGCAAGATGAGCCTCGGGGAAATCTTTCCTTAGTAGAAACATAATGGTGCTCAGTTGATCTGTTATTTTTATGGCGCTCAAGCTTTTCCCAAACACCATCATGGTGAGACAGTTCCCTCTGCAGAAGTCTATCTCGAGAGTAATCCTTTCCCTCCAATGAATCATTGAAATCCTCCCAGCCATGATATCCTGAGTATCCTCCTCTTCCAAATCTGCTTTCCCCAATCTCTCTAGAAAGATTATCAGAATGCCTCCATGCATCATCCTCACCAAGTTCTCTGAAATGGCTGCCTTTCCCAAACTTCTCTGTGGGAAAATCTCTATATGGTGCAGCTGATCCTCCTGTGCCTGTTCTACCTCTGTTATTCCAGCTCTCTGTTCCAGGCTTTAAACCAAGGGATGGACTAGGACTTCTGCTCCTGCATGTTACATCCAATTCAATGGTAAATGCTTGAGTGACAAATTATCAAATGATGACTGAACTTGAACTGGTGGAGCATGGATACAAACAATTTATATGCATCTAAACTAGAAAAAATTAGGAGAATAACTTCCAAAATTTAGCAAATAAAGTCAATTTTTTCAATCAGAAACCTTTTCCGTGTATACCAACTATGTTTTGGTGAAATACTATGGCTCCGTCGCTGCCATCTCTGATCAGCAGAAATTTTTCCTTCCCATTCCTCAAATTGATCAAGTGCTGCACTCCATCCACCACTGGGCCGCCAGAGAGTTACCATCTTCATTTGCAGTCTGGTCTCCAGATGCAGTCTCCCAATTCCTACAAAGATTCAGCATATGCATAAAACAAAATTTTAAGTACATATAGTGTTTGTTGGTATGTATCTGTGTGTGTATTTGTCCATTCATATTGAGATAAATTAGAGGAAGAATATTTACAAAACAAGCACCGCTTAGGAAAATCAGATACCTTCTGACTGGCTACAACCATGTCTAGGGATTAATATTATAGATATGTTGCCTCCTTGGTTCAAAACCAGGGAGATGTTCCTGCCCAAGTCATCATTTGGATCAAGTGCCGGAAACAAGCCTTTGCTCTCCTTATGAGTTATACCACTTCTCCTTGTAGGTTGGAGTGCAGTCATGTCCTCCCAATTTGATCTCTTGGCATCATCTTTACTATCAGAGAAATCTCTACCATGTACAGCTAATCCTCCTCTTGTTCTCCCTCTGTTCTCCGGCCTCAGATCCAACTGTTGAACCACGCCAAGGGCTACGGCTTCAATTCTAAAAGTTACAAGAAGAATACAATTTTTATGGTTGTTAATCACCCATAAAAGCATGTGCTATTTAAGTGTGTACAGTGCAAATACAAGAAATTAGGAGAGTACCAAGTATAAAGAAGGAATAAATTCAGTTATACCCAGATGTTTTCAAAAATACCTGTTTGATCTGCTCCAACAATGTTTTGGGGACCCATTAGGGCTTTGACTCCTCTGTGCATTAAGGTCAGGGGTGCTCCTGACCAATTCATTGAACTGACCATGTGAAGAACTCCAGTTATCCGCCTTTCTGTTGAAATGAGTCTCCTCCCTGAAGCTGTATCTTGAGAAGCATTGGCCATCTTTAAACACTCTCGGTGACATCTTCATTAACAGCTTTAGTTTTAGAATATTTTGTTTGTCTAGGGTATTTTGAACTGAAATCCATCCGAGGATCTTTTCCACGATGAAAGTCATCTTCTCTTAAAGGTGATAGACTTTCCGGATTGTCAGCAGCAACATGATATTCTGCCATAAACTTGGATTTGGAAATATGTTCCTCACCGGTTTCTCTGATCCCATCCAGCTTCACCTAGAATCATATGCATCAGAGGGAACTTGCTGGTGAAAATCATCCCTGAAGAACATGTTATATTCAGAGAAGTTTAGTAGAAGCTAAAGTTTACTGTACTGAGATTCAGCTCTCTCTCAGGCTAGATTTGACATCTAACTAAAATATGGCAATAACAACTGCATATCCAATCACTTCAACTTCCAAGTAAGAATCTTTGCACAATAAATTAAAATAAAAGACTAATACGCAAGAGTGATCCTACAAGAAGGAAGAGCCTAATGTTTAGCTAATAACAAGATTTGAATTCCTTCTAGTTTAGCAAGTACTGAGATTAAAAGTAACAAAGACCACGTGATATTGCACAGCATAGCAAGAAATGTGAAATTATCTAAATGGAACATCAATAGGATACTGTTCATATTAAATATTTCACCCAACTGACAACTATCCTCCATTCATATGCGATAGTGCTCTAAAGTCACCAATTTTACTGCCCCCCACAGTCAATTTATTAATGCAGGTAACAAAAATACCAATAAAAACAGAAACTTTTGAGAATTGAGCTTCAGAAAACTCACAATTAAATCAATAAACAACACAAATTTAACCTAAACGAAATAATCTTGAAAAAAACAACCTTTGAATTCAATTTAGGTCTGCTGAGACTTAAGACAATCCCCGTCCACCGAAGGCCTTCCCAAACCTATAACCCCATAAACAACAGAAAAGGTCTTAGAAATCAAATAAATAAATCAGAACGACCACAAAAGAAAGAATCCAAAACTCCTAATCGAGTCGAGATGGAATTCCATCTCGAATTATTCAACAACAGATATACTGGAATACATTCAATTCAGAAACTAGAGAAATCTAGTACCTTTTCTGATTCGAAAACATTTCTCGAGAAGCCCTAGAAATCTCGGCGAGGCCGCGAGAGGGAGAGAGCACGAGGAGACACTTGGGAAGCAAGCAAACTTAATACCAAATTACGATCCCCAACTCGGAGACGGGAAACGCACAAACGGTGATTTATTAAAATATGGCCTTTTTTTGCAATTTACCCCTTTGAAATAACTGAATTTCAAAAACTTCGCTGTAAAGTTATAATTACATACATGCCCCTTTGAATTTTAAAATAAAAATGAATTGAATAAAATATTAATACACCACTATCCTCTAAATATCAACTTTTGAGTGTTAAAATTATTTATAAATATATATTGATGTCATTATTGTAATATTAAGTTGGGGTGGATTGAATTGAGAGGATAACCTAACTTATTGGTGAAAAGTGAAAACAATCATATGTAGCAATGAAGGATGGTGAGGAGTGCGTATCCCAAAAGATCGGCCTATTAGGGAAGAAAGGTCACCATTGTTATGTACATGGAATCTCCCTTAAGTAGTTGATGTAGGACTAAAGTCATTACAAGTATACTAAACCTTTGGAAGTTTAATGGATCTAATAGAAATGGTGGATTTGAGAATACTCACGAGCATATGAAATATTCAAAAGAAGCCTACTCTTGATTCATAGATGTTGCAAAACTAGCACAACCACCAGCTTGTGGTGTGTATCTCCTTCAGAAAGAAATATGTCACAAAGGGCTTACAATCATAGCAAATACATCCTTCAAACCAAGGACAACAAACCTCTATATGGATAATTGGTGGGAGAGGGGAACTCGCTTAAACATCTAAAAGGCTAGGGATAACCTCCAAAGAGACAAATCACTTCTCAAACGAGGGCTTTTATCAAAGAAAGAAGTTAAAGGCCTGATCGACCTGATATAGAACTAACGGCATGCACCAAATATAAAAGAATGAAAACTCACGCTTAACCAAGGCATTAATACCATATCTTTTACATCTTCATTATAGATGATCGGATCAAGAGTGATCTACAAAAGGACTTTTAAGAATCGTGTCCCTCAAAGCCAAACTATTCGCATGGTTGACAAAGCGATCCTCACATTTGACAACCTATATAAAAAAAGTGGCGAGGAGTGCACAAAATGCTACTCACTTCGGGTCACATCTTTTATATATTAATAGGCTCCAACAACTTGCAAAACATATGGGCACCAAGACTAACCCAAGAGGACGAAACCCAACAAGAGTGATAGGACCTAATAGTAATGACAAATGTTTTCAAGACAAAAACATTTTAAAGCTTGGGTGAAAAGGTACAAGGCCTTTTAGATGACACGAAGACACAATTTAAGGGAGGATTTAAGGCACCCTCAACTCAGACTCAACAAGAAAAGTGACATATTTAATAAATGTAGTTTATCCAACTTGGATTTGTTTGAAGATATCTTTCTATATATTTGATAAATTTATCAACAAATCCATCTTTTAATGGATTTGTTTCGTCTCTTAATTGAGTTTGTTGTAACATATCTTTCATATATTTAATAAACGTAGTTTATCCACCTCTTTAAAAAAATAATATATAATCTTTGGTTCTATACAATTGTATAATTTTTTGTTTTATAAAATTAGATTACAAGTGATAATTGATCATAATAATGTCAACCATTTGAGTTTATCAAGTAAAAGAAGAAACTAATAAATTTGAGTTGCTCATGTGAGCTCAACCAAATTTCTGATAGGAATATATATGTTTTGTCCATTGATCTTGAGAATTAAATATTTTTATATAAACATGGACAAGCCATTAATACATGCTTTAGCCTTTTAGGAACGTCCATCATGATTTACTTGATTTAAGATCTGAGGTAGAGAATTTGAAACCAAACTTAAGCTAGTTGTTAGTAACTTAGTACAGTAACATATTACATGTTTGCACATGCTTAAATGATGATGTGTTTTTCTTCTCTTACCCCAAAGTAACTTCTTAAACAAGTGACCAACACCAAAAAAGTTTATTGATATAAAAGTCCCTTATCAAGAGATGAAATTCCTCTGTGGATGGCCCGGGGTTGAATCTCATATCTTACATGATGAGAGTTTAGGTGCACGGGTCTGTTCACGCTTGAGTTGTCGAGTCTTTGGGTGTATGATGTACCGCTCAATGTGTGACGAAATTGCCGAACTTATAACACGCCTTTTTGACGCCTTTCGGGAGGTGCTTTATCACCTTAGTCAAAATAAAAGACCATCTAAATAAGAGCTTAATTTAATATGTTTAGTTATATTAATTAAGACTAAACTATTGCGTGATGCTCTTGGTCCAGTACTAACTAATCACTTCCCATGTGATCAGAAACAAATTCTTAATTCCTTCATGGGAGTGCACACCTCCAAAAGTAACATGCTCTCTCTCCCATTCTTTTATTTTTTTTTTTTTTGAAGCCAATCACAAGGCTTGTAGCCTTGAGATACAAGTGAAATAATATATCCATAAACTTTATAAATTTTGAAACCAAAACTTTAGTCTAATGAGAATATTTTTATGGGAAGATAAACAGATCATGGCACCAAACTCCAATGGGACCCTTGTGAAAAGCCTTTTTTTATGTTATGGATTCATTGTATCTTCTTTTGGTCAAGCTTTCCTGTCTCTTCATGTATTACAAGGTGATTTATATAAATGCATTGCTTCATAAAAGCCAAATAAAAGAAAAAGGTTGTGTATGAATTCATATTGTTTTTTTGTTCACATGATTCCCATTGTCTATATAATTGGCTAGCTTAGTAAAACAGTACCAAACTCGCATAACAACAAATAACTAAGTTCCTTTATTCTCATATTGCATTATGAAATACCTTATACGAATTCTCTCGCTTTAATGTCATTACGCCAAATGCAAAGATCCGGTTATACGCAAGTTCTTACATTATTTTTCTACACCTAATTCTAGACTTATCTCTACCCCTTTTCTTACATTTTATTATAAAACTATCACATTCAAACCATGACATCTGGGGGTTTACAAAGAAGCACGTGTCAAAACTATCTTTAATGCACATCTCATTTTATTTTCAATTGATGTAAAATTTACCTTCAAGATTCCTATGTAGCATGGATGGTGATCGCTTTTTCTCTGGACTTGTTTCAAAATTTAACTAAATGAAGTATTTAACAAACTTTATCCAACTTTATCCTAATTTGAGAAACAAACCCATCAAAGTTTTTTATAAATTTTAAATATTAAGTGTTTATTATGATTAGCAAATGCAATCTAGTGATTTTTTATTCATCCAAGATGAATCTGAAACTATCTTACTCTAGTGGCGAAACCGTAATTAAAACTAAAAAGCAGGACCATTTTGGTATGAAGTGACTTTATAAACAGGGGACAGTCCAATAGTTGTTTTCCTCTCTGTCAGGCTCTGTTTGGGGAGCGAGGAAAATAAGAGAGATAAAAATCTCACCTTTCCTCATCTCCTACAAACCAAATCTTTAGGGTTTCTTGGATTCCTGGCCTGATTCGATCTGGACGTCAAGCTCCGGATCCAAAATACCCGCTGCGCTGCTGTTCTTGGTGAGTGTCATACTCCATTCTCCTTGGTTTTTATGCTCAAAGCACAGTTTTTGCTCTTATTTTGTTGCTTAATCTCTGATTAAGTGCGATTTGTTGGTTTGTAGCCATGTTTTCTGCCTTTTGGTCTGAAATATTGGGTTGTGAGGTGGTTTTTGTGCTTTTTTAGCCCATTTATTTGGTTGGTTGATGCTAGGGTTAGAGTCTTAGATCTCTGCTCTGTGGTCAACTCTTGTGGTACTTTTATATTAGCAAGCTTTTGAATATTTGGTTTGAGGCGGAATTTTCGCTCATTTAGGATATTTATTCTTGTTGATTGGTGCTTGGAGAAAAGGGGAAGTCTCAGATCTTTGCATTTTCTTGACATTTTTGCTATTTTCTGCCGATATCTTTTTCATCTATGTGGTATTTGACATGCTAGCATTTGAATCTGTTGAACTTGTATAGCTTTAATGTAAATTAGCATGATTTGTTTCATTAGAAATGTGAGTTTTGCTTGTCTGTTATAAAAAAAAGGTTTTTAGGGTGGTTTTCTTTTGTCATATTCATCCTGATCATACTTGTAAAAGGGTATTCGCAGATCTGTTTTCCCTGCTGTTGTCTTTCTTTCCTGTATGAAGTTATCTTGCAGTCATATGTGGGTTTTGAGCTATGTGGATGATATTGGAGAGGGTAGGATAGTGTAGCTGCTATACTCAGTTAGCCATCAAGATTCTTAACCTGGTGCTAGGCATTGCATTGATTGCCCTTTTTCTTTGTTTGCAGAACTTTGAAGCCTGTAATTAGAACTTTTTTTTGACAAACTTTGCAAACTTTCTTTGACTATTTTGGTTTGAAAAATGTTAAATTTGTTCTTGCTCTATCATGTTGGATGGTTATATTGTCTTATGGGTTGGCCAAGTTCATCCTTCACTTGTGGGGCTCAAACATTCAAGGATTTCGCCTATATGGCGAATGATGTCATTCTTCTCTGTATGTAGGTGATTGACTGAAAAGATGGATGACCTTTGGCATTTGGGAGATGAGTTCCGTGGACAATCAAAGGCTTCAGAGGACCATCAGTGGTCAGTCATGACCTCAAAGCTGGCTGAGCTTACTAGAACAAAGGGTGAGCGGATGAACAACCTTGATATTTCAAAGAGTGCTCCAGATGTGAAGCCATGGGAAAAATATGCATTCCAGGAGGATAACAAATTTGACAACTTAAATCTAAATCTTATGAACCTTTGATTTCAAAATAAACGAGGTTGCTAATTTAAGAATTCTTTCCGAAATGGCACTCTTAACATGAACACAATGTACCAGAAGAGCAACATTAACAACATCAACAGTTTCAAGCTGAACTCTGGGACCAACAAGTATGCCAATAGCAATAGCAGCAAGGATATCAACAACACCAACCACAACAATAATGCTGGGAACAAAATGACAATAACAGCAGTAACAACAACCTTGCTGTTGACAAGCGATTCAAGACACTACCTTCAGCTGAGATGCTACCACGCAATGAGGTTCTTGGAGGTTATATTTTCGTTTGTAATAATGATACCATGCAGGAGGATCTCTGCGCTTACAGCTGTTTGGTATGTTTTTATTTCTTCTTCGACACTTTCCTTCTGTGAATGTTCATATTTAAGAAGATTATTCATTTTTATGTTCTTAGAATTTAAATATTATAACTGATAGGCTAACATTCTTGAATAATGCATAATGTTTTCATCCTTAAGTATCCAAAAAGAGTTAAAAGAGTTTAAAAGGTTGTGGTTCATGCAATTGTGACGTAGAAGCTGCAACCTTTTTATGGTTAAGTTATTTTGGATTTTAATTTCTAATAGATATTCCACTTTCTGCTAATGCTAAGATATTATTTTTTTTTCAAACTTTCAAATAGCTCATATGTGCTTCAGATGGAAACTATTTCAGCTACGTTTTAATTTCCATTTGCAGGGTTGCCTCCGAGATACCGTGACTCTGTCAGGGCAATCACTCCTGGACTACCTCTTTTCCTCTACAACTATACAACACATCAACTTCATGGAATATTTGAGGTAAACGCTTTTAGCTGTTGATGTATGTTGCTGCTTATTAGAGTCTTTTGGGATTAGGGGATTCCACTCTGAAAGGTTGGCTTGTCTTTTGATTGGATCTTTGTCTAGTATGTGTTTCTTTCATAGGAAATTTGGTGAAGTTATTTTCATTAATACAACTTTCTCATTAAGTGAAATTATCTTCAGCTCTATACTGGTGTAGATATTGTATTGCTGGTATGATTTATCTTAATTTTTGTGTCGGTGGGTGGGTGACCTAGGACTTGCTAAACATCTTTGAGCAGTACTGGGTCTAAATAGTGCCTGTAAGGAAGATTGAAGTTCTTGCTTTGGTTGCTGATTCTCTTAAACCCTTTGAGTAGGTTGGATTGATCTGTTACCACAGTATAATTCTGTATGATGGTGATCTCATGGCACCGCTTTCCCCACTGTAATACTAATAATCCTTCCCTTCTGCATTAAGGGCATTCATTGGTGGGTTGTAAAATTTGGACAAGCGGCAGTTGAAGTACTTGGATTTGGCAGTAGCAATGTGGCATAAGCATACAAATGTTTGCATGTATATTTGTAAGTGAAAATTGACCTGTTTTTCTTCATCTCTTGGCTTAAATTGCAGGCTGCTAGTTTTGGTGGTACCAACATTGATCCAACAGCCTGGGAAGATAAGAAATGTAAAGGAGAGTCCAGGTTCCCAGCACAAGTGAGCTTAATCAACTTGGAATTTTTATTAATTATCACTCACATTCACTATTAACTGCTACAAGTTGCTAACTTCCTATGTTTGACATTCATTATTGGTACTCATTTTCTGAAATATCAGGTGAGGATCCGTGGTGAGGAAGATTTGCAAAGCTCCTTGAAGAGGACTCTTTCAGGCCTGTTCTGTTCCACTATGATGGCCCAAAGTTCCGCCTTTGAACTGTCCATAAAAGAGGTATTGTAAATACACGCTAATTTACTTCTGCAGTTTTTGTCTGGATCAGATGATATTTCCTGGTAGCAAATTGGTGCATGAGATAATTTATACTTGCATGGACTCACCATATCTGCCACATCTGAACTGTTGATTGTGTTAATTTCAACATGTTTGTAGAATCCTGCTAGTTTCTTACATATTTTGTCTTGATATGCGCTCATATGAATCACTGAACTGACTATAATTCTCTTGGCTGCCGCCTGTATTCAGACTTTGGATCTACTAGACCTATGTGAGAAGGCGGGTATGTGAAGCTGAGTTCCATCGCAATCTTTTCAATCACTCAGGATCTCCAAGTTCACAAGCAGAAGTGCTGGGTGTTATTTGTCGTTCGTGATGTTGGTCTTTTGTGAAGCGTAAGCTTGGAAGGTTTTCGTTTGCTGCATTTTCAACGATCTGGTGTTTGGGAGGCCTCAGAAGTTGTGAGCCCCATCCCAGTTCTAACCTTAATATGGTGAAAATGCATGTTATGTATATTTGTGCTAGGTTATGATCCCAGAATTGGCAAACAGGGAGGAAAAAAACAGATGTAATTCATCCATCATAAAGCCCTTATTGGGTGACAAACTACCGAATTGTTAGAATGTGTAGCATCTTGTGTGCGTTTTCCTGGATGTTGACAACCTTGATGAAATGCATCATGTGTTATCACATCAAAAGTTGTGTTTGTGACTCTTATCCATGACTTGCATCCTTTATTGATCATCTCCAAAGGCATGATCTAATTACATACAAAGATTTGAGTCTGGCCATTGGGCAGATTTGATCTTCATTTGGCTTTGCAAACTTCTGTATGACTTAAATGGTCTACAAATTCCCCCATCAGCCAATGTCAGCAGTTTTTCTGAATAATCTCTGTTGCCTGCTGTTCATCTGCTACAATGCCATGTTCATACAAATTGGATCCTGTTGCTATACTTGCATTATGGGTAATGTATATTTATAATATTTGGAATCTTCAAAGTACCACGTACATTCATTTCTAAGGTTTGGGATGAAGGAGCTTGACAGTGCAGAAGTTGCATATTGTGACTTTGTGAGTCTGTGACTGTTAACCTTGATTGAACTGTCAACAATCAACATATCAGTCCTCAAGGAAATTCTTCCAATCTCCACACTTTTCCAGCATCATGAACACAATGAGATTGAAGCTGCTAATCTTGAGATTAAATCCCTCTTATTTCAATTTCCAGCAGGAAGCAATGAATCACAAACTTGAGGGAAAAAAACAATTACAGATAGACACCGGAAGCAACTCTTTAACAACAATCAAATTCTACATTCAATAGTAACAACAGGAACATAAATGCTATAACATACTGGAGAGAGGCAAAGTTGCTCCAATGTGCGATTGCTTTCCTATGTATTCACCCCAAACACAAAACCATTGCTGAATGATGGCAGATTACTCGAAGGTGCCTGTTCATGCAACGGTGAACGGAATGGATTAGGTGTCACCGGGTGAGTGATATGAAGCCCGGCTGCACGAAGAACCTGCTTAGCATTTGCGCACAAGATTTCTGACTTATCTGTGAAGAATGCAGGGGCATTCATGGACTTGATCAGCTCAAGAGCCCCTACCCAGCTACCAAAACTCTCCATTTTACAATTTAGAGCAACCACGAGATGAGGTGAAGATAGATAAGATGCTTGTTCTTGATAAATGCCTCTCACCAAGCTCACCCTCACCCTGCCACTGATCCCTGAAGCTGTTCCAGATAAATTACTTGGAACATCAGGACCAACCATCACAATCTGTACATTGCCCACGCCATTGAGCAAATGACCGATCTCACTGAAAGCCGGCATCCAATCCAATTCTCCTTCAGGGCCAAGGTAATGCACTACAACTTCTTTACCTTTGATCAACCGATTCTTCGAACTCATACTGAGAGAAGTCAGGATGTTGTAAACTGTTAATGAGTGTGAAAGTAAGGCAGAAACCGGGCTAGACATCGGCAGCGATCGGAGGTTATAGTACTCAGACCAGCCAGAGAGGAGAATGGGATTGGAAACACCATCCATATAGTTCACAAATGGAGTATCCTGGGGGCATTCACCATCACTCAACCCTCCCCAAGAAGTTGAAACACCACCAAGCTCCAATGGAAGCAAACCAAATGGGCAATGAGCATAGCAATCACACCTCCTCCTCCACATCCCCTTCTGATGAAGCCCCATGAGATCAAGCCATTTGCAAGGGTGATCTACAAAGTAAGGGAAAGTGAATACCTTGAGAGCCAACTCCTCCTCCCTCTCCATCATCGCCTTGTAAACCCCACAAACGCTCTTGTGCTCATCTTTCCAGTGTTGTTTCTGGCAAACAGGACCACAATAGACCACAGCGTGACACCGGCCGCAGCACAAACACTGCTCGCCGGGCACTTCCTTCTCGCACATCATGCATTGTCTCAATATATTCCAAGTCTTGGTGACTAGTGCTGTCTTTGATGAATCCTCCTTGGGAGGCTCTGCAATGTACTTGGGAGAGTTCGAACTGAGCTTCTTCTCTTCGTAGGCCTGACCAGGAGGATGGGAGACGGTGACCGCGACGAGGTCCCATCCTCGGGACACTTCTTGCGGCCACTGCACGTCCACCGTCTCGATGAAGGGCTCGAAGCGAAGCAATCTTCCGCGCTTCGGCACGGCGTCCTTGGCAGGCTGGAGGAGAGGATGCACCAAGGCGATGGCTTTCATGAAGGCGTAGACGTAGCGGAGCTCCTCCAAGGTCGGGTTGCGAAACCGCAGCGATCCAGTGGAGGTGCAGCGCGCGACGTCAAACACCGGGAACCGATCGGTGCCGGAGGATTCCAGCGATAAGGATCTCACCATCCGCTTGTCGGCGGAGGTGAGCAGCGGCTCGGGGACGAAGACGACGCGGAGAAGCTCGGTGTTGGGGGAGCGGATGGTCTCGCGAAGGCCGGTCATCTTGAGAGCGTCGGGCTCGGACTTGAAGAAGTGGAGGGCGAGGTCGCCGCCGTCGCCGCCGATGAACTGGGCGCAGGGGAAGAGTTGCTTCTTGGAGGACCAGTCGGAGTCCTTGCCGACGCGAAGGCCGAGGAGGTGGGCGGGGCGGAGGCGCTTCCAGGGGTCGGTTCGGAAGAGGGCGGCGGAGGCGCGGAATAGGTGTTTGATGAAAGGCGGAGGTAGAGATTCAACTAAGAGGAGGCAAGTGCCGGAGGTGGGGCCAAGGCCAGGACCGGAGCCGAACTGGTCCTCAAATCTGGCGAACAGATCCCTCAAATGCACCTCCATTTCGATGAGCACACCACCTGAGTTCTCACTACTACTCTAGATAGATTTACAAATCTGAAGGGAAGAAAGAGCCTTCTTACAATGGAAAGGGCCTCTCTTATCAGGGTATCAGATCCAAAATATAATTGAAGCGATGGCGATGTGCTACTGCTACGGGAGTCGGGGTTTTTTTTTTTAATAAGTGAATAAATTATATTTTATTTAATTATGATATTAGACTCCGTTATATTGCATGTTCAGAAAAATTTAAAAATACATAATTAGTAACCCTTTTCTTCTGACATCAAGCAATATGATCCTTCTCCCTCAGATGAAGCTTCGCCATCCCTTTCTAGGGTGATAGATGTGAATTTCAGGCCACTTTCACTAGGTTCACAGTCGTCTCCGATTTTAATTTTTTCGAATAATTATCAAAAAAACGCGTTGTTTATACTAGAAAATCAGTCGATTTCTCTCCCCCTAAATACTCCAAATAATTACTACTGTAATAATGTCTCATCCTTCTCTTTGGGTATTGTCCACCCCAAGTAAGTATCCCTGATGCCCTATAGTGCCTAAAGATCCACCCCCCAATTCAAGATCCGAACATGGTCCCAAAGTAATCGCAAGTCTACCTTACATATGAACAAGATATGAATAGTCATTAGGAGATATCCCAAATTCCCAGGTCATCCGTATTCTCAAGCTTTCCCCTCAAACCACCTAAAGTTTTACAAGATTAGGATTTTATCATCCCAGTCTACAAAATATTTAACCTTTGATGAGCATTGAATCTAAAAGCATTCTCATCATTGGATTGGACGTGGTTCCATTGTAGATTAATTGTATAATTCCTGATTAGTTGACCTGATTGGCATCTCAAAGCAAGGCCTATACTTGTAATGTTAATACAAACAAACGACAGCAATGAAAACCAACTGGGTGGAAAGAATCAACTTCATCAGTAATGTAAAATTTACACGTAAAGAACTATCACACTGCTGCAAAAGAATAACAAGCCAGCAAAACACACTTAACCGAACAAAGATTAAGAGGGTTTGTTTTTTTCCACAGTGGCTCCGTTCTTTCTATCCCGTAGAGAGATACAAAAAAACTGTCAGACACTGTTGAAGTTGCTGGCTGAAAATTAGCTAAAAGCCTAGTTATAATGATAATATAACAATACATGCTTGATCAAGAACTGCGGCTACTTCAACCAACATGACCGATCACCAGTCCGCGAGTATCACCAGCAGTCTCGACAGCTCTTGCAGCAAGAGGGGGTTTTCTGTCTATCTCCAGTGAAAACAAGACGTTGTTAACAAGTCCTAAAACTTCAAGAGAAGATCTTAGCAATGGGAAGTTAAAAGCAGCCTATTGAGTTAAACAGGTTGGTAAAAAATTTTAGATCAGTGCTTTCAAATCACATACACTAAGAATCCACCATTTCATCTTGCAACTCATTGGGGGCAATAAGCCCAGGTATAGAGAGCATCCTCTGGCGATCCTTCTCCCTCTGGGCAGCTGCTTCTTCTGCATAAAGATCTTTGTTGTCCTGCCATGGTGAGATCTAATCAGAAAAAAGCCAAAATGGATCAACCAAGCTTCTTTTAAGTTTCAAGATGTTATTTTGTCTGCAAAGTCAACAGATCAAGGAATGAACTCTTCGTGAAATGGTTTCAAGGGTTATGAATGTTGTGCTGGACTTTGAACAGACAGTGAAGCAGCCCTCTAACCAAAAAGGGGAAAAGGAACAAGCGGTGAAAGATTTACAAATATTCTAGCTCCTACAAGAGATTTTATTCATCCTTCTGACCTTTGAATTACTTTGCTTCAAGACAAAAATAAATCTTCTGGTAATACCAAACTATTTAGACTGAATTTCAATATATTTACTAAGAACAAGCAAGTAGAATTACCTGAGCTGAAAATTCTTTTGATTGCACCAGAAAGTCCCGAATGTGATCCTTGAATGCAGTGAGGTTGTTCTTTGAAAGAAGTAGCCCATCAACAAATTGAGTGACCTGCCATAGGTTGTGCATTAGACAACTTCATATCACAACAAAACACACCAAAGGCTGGTGATTGAATTTGGTACCTCCGTAGATGTCATATTTGGAAATGATGATCCCAATAGTTTAATGGTGTAATCACGAACAAAATCAGTATTACTTGGGTATGAAAAAGGAACAGAAGCAGCATCCCATAAGGGCTCTGTCAATGAATTAGAACCAACCTGCAAATACAACTGTTAAATTAGTCCCATGATAAAGAGTGATGATGTTATAATCATTCATATTTAGTGGCTTGTAGTTAATTACCAGGCAGAACAAATGTTGAAGAACCAGAACATGCAGCTTGAAGCCAGGCTTATGGAATGTATCTGTCAAGACTGCAAAAATTTCTTGCTCAATTGTCACAAAGTAAGTCCTATGAAATTGATTGCTAAATTCAGACACCTGAAAACCACCAACACCAAACTGTCAGCAAGATAACATAAACTAAGTTCGCACACCTAAGTGCTAACAATGGGGGAGATAATCCAGACCTGAAAATTCTTCAGCATTTCCAATAAAAGGTTAAGACCAGTCTCAGCAATATTCCGTTCAGTGTGCCGAAAAGCCCAAATGATTGAATCCATGACAAGCTTCAATTGCTATCATTGACAAAAAGGGGTGGAAAGTTAGAAAGTTCAAAAAGCACAACTATGTGCAACAATGGCATGCAGCATAATTATATGGACACAAGTAAAAACTTTCAGAACCTGACTTGACAGCTGGACTAAAGCATGAAAGCAATGTGTAGCTATTGCACGCAGCAAAGAGAAGAACTTGAGACGATGCTCAGGGTAATCTTCAAAATTTTTTGTAATCATCTGGATAAGAAGAATGATTTAATGCAAGGATAACAGAATAATAAGCAAACATCCATAACAAGGTGTGAAATACTAACCTCAAGAGTACATTGGAAAACAGCTTCAAAAATGCGAGGTACATCATCCATCATTACCCGTTTATATCTGCAGTAATTGGGAAGAAAGTTGTTGACTATATAAAACAAACAAATTGCAAACAAGATTATTTGGAACATTAGAATTGAATAACTTGTTAGAGGTTAAGAAATATGTTCATTTATGTCTGGGGTGGGGGGAATACTTATTAATGATCGTTGCGAAAAGTGATAGCACTTCAGACTCCCTTGCATCTGGAAGATTTCTTGCATAATCACCAAGAACAGGGTCCATCATTGGTGGTACAAATTGCTTTCCTATATGAGGTTGATCTTCAGCCTTATCCACAAATGTCTCAATCAATTTAAGAGTCTCACGCTTTACAGATCTGTTTGTCATATGCTGTTAGTCCTTGAACAATAGCCATCAACAATGGTATCATAAAAAATGGATTGAAAAAAAATTTATATCATCACCGAAGAAGTTTGACAAAAGATGTTTTGGAAGCAAATGGTCCCCCTTCTGCTATGGTACTAGAAATAAGTTCACTGTACATTCTGTTAGGAAACAGGGGTCACATATTACGTAACATCAAAATACAATATCAAAAGTAGAACCAAGAGTCAAAAGAAAACATAACAAAAATACCTGTATACTGTGAGCATATCCAAGAATATCAATGATATTTGTGGAAAAAAATATGGCCCGAGAGAATTAGCGACACTAGTGTTTGTCTGTTAAGCATAAAAAGACAATTACCAATTCTCAGTGAATGGTGCTCAGCATGGGTACTTGATGCAAAGCTATAGAGAAATGTTAAACCTAATACCTGCAGTATGTTAAGAATCGTTCTAATCACATCCTGATCTTTCAAGATATCAACACTCCTGCTGGCCTGTCCAATTATTTCTGCCCATTTCTGTGTTATAAAGACAAAGAAGATAATACATGAGGCAACAGCAAGCAAAAGGTGCCCAATTACACTAGGCTTGTCAGCAATGACTGGGTCATAAATTAAATTTCAAAAAATGAAAGGAAAGTTGCGTTAGTACAAGAAGAATGCAATAGCTAATGACTCTGCATTAAATTTCAAAAAAATAATGGTAAAGAACAATGGAATTAGTACACGAAGTTACACCAACCTGATTAGGAAGGTCCATTAACCTTTTCAAATATTCTTCCCTCTTCGTGCCATCTGACTCTGCATGAATCATGTGGCCGACCTGCATATATGAAGTGAAGTTGCACATTGAAAATGCAATAGCTAAAAAACAAAATACTCAACAAAAAATAAATGATTTGCATTGGAAGTATTAATACCGATTCGTAAAATGAATGAATCTGATGAGGCTCAAGATCTGCAATGGTAACAGGAAGGCTGGACAGGAGCTCAGATACAAAGGGTTCATTCTCCCCAAGCTGAGAAATAAACAATCAAAGCATTCTTGTGACCTTTTGACCAATCAATATTAAGGTCATACTCAAAAACCAAATAACAATCCACAAAAACCAAATCTTTGAAGTTTAGAGCATAGTGACAGAAAAGTTAAAGTAGGTGGCAAAACTTACAGAAGAATCCAAGTATTGTGTGCCACTGGGGATACAACTACAGAGTAACTAATTCTCAATCAACAGCACTCCCCCACCCACCCCTTGCACCATTTTCCCACTGGATGGTTCTAATTCCAAATTGACATACACAACTAAATACTTGATCCCTTTTATTCATTCTGCTTTCCCAATCAATCAAATAAGCAAAGCACTAGGTGATGGTTTTGGAAATTTTACAGACCAATGCAGAAAAGAGCATAGGATTTTGTGGGGCATATATAGTGAGATATTTATATCAATACCAACTATAATTAAAGAGAAAAAAAAAAATCAGAAATCTATTTCGCCTCTGTTTCGTTGATGAATCCTTCTGATGAATATATTCAAATACATCTCCGTGGATTGGTACATCTAACATAAATTTAACTAGGATTGATCATTGCGCCCAAGTCCACCAAGACCTAATTGACAGTATGCATTTTGGATAGAATCTATAAATCGCAACACAGGCGGATGTTGGTATTCAACTTTTACAACAAAACAATTCACAGGATGATAATAATAATAATCAACATTATTATGTGATGGGCTACAATTATGACAAGGTGCATTAAACCTACACCAGTATGAATAAAGATACAGGGAGGAATCGAATGTCAGATATGAAGTGATAGAACTGCAACCACAAGTTTCTCTAAAAGAGTAGAGGCACACAAAACTATAGAAAGGTCGGACATGCCTGTGTAAGAACAAATTTGCGTTTACATTTCTGGACAATTTTCAGGAAAGTATCACACGCCATATCCTGTAAAAGAAACAAAGCTTATTTTATCTCCATGAAGAAACATGAGTGAATGTACCTTCTATACCAATCTTGCATGATATGCAGCCAAATTAAAAAAACATAAGAGGTAAAATTCAATGACACAATTATATTAACCTGAACTCCTGGATGATTTTCATGCATAAACTCAAACAATTTATTTACAACCGTTTTGAGAAACTTCCAGTGTGCCCTTAAAAATTTTGGATACTGCCCGACAACATACCTGAGAATTTACCACCAGTCAACAAAATGATAAATAGAATCACCGAGTAAATACGCAAGTCATTAGTGATTCTTACATGATATTACTAGCAATAACAGCTTTGTTATCCTTTCCCTTTGTAATTTCACATAGATTCAATAAATCACGGATCACCATCACAAGAAATCTATTTTCCTGTAACATGAACATAAATTACCATTAAAAGGTTATTAGGAGAGGCTATTACAAAGTAAAACAAACAAATAAATAAATAAGGCAAAGCAAAAACTGATGGAAGATAATAAAATTGGCAAACACAACACCATAAGTCAGTGCTGTTAACAGTGACCTTTACCACTTATCCATCAGGCAAATAAATCTGCCCAAATCCATATAGGAAGCAATTCAACCCAATGTCTCAGTCAGAAACAAACTCAAATATACCTGAACCAAAGTTGACTAAATCCATAATTTATTAGGGAATTATGGACATGGTTAACTCAAATGTAGGCCATCTACTGTTGGACCTCTGTTTTTTTTTAACAGATTATGTCATTTTTAAGAATCATGAGGCGGTCTTCCAAGAACCATCAAACTTCCCTTACAACAATAGAAATAACACTCATAATTGCAAGAAGAATGTATCAACAATCATTATTCGAATATCTACAAATATATACATCTTATAGTAAATATGATTCTCTTCAGTAACTAAAAGTCAAAATAGGTCATGTACATCAAGCAGCATGACCTGAAATACTCATACTCAACAACATTTATCATCACAATTAGTTACTCACAAGTATCGGGTAATATATTACATGAAATTTAAATGGGCATACCTGCTCCTCCATCATAGAACCAGATATTGACCCAATTGCCCAGCAGAGTGTGTTTAGGTTGTTCCAACTCCAGTCCTGTCCGTTCAATTGCTTGCTTAATTTTTTCAACATCTAAAATCAAAAGTAAAGACTTATGTGAGACACTTTCATCAAACAAGTTATACAGGAAAACTTTCAAATGCTAATATCAATTCAAGGAGTTCTATTATTATCTCTCACAACAACATTTTCTGCTGCCTCTTCTTCTTTTCTCATAATATATTATCTAGCTCCTTCACACCAGTTAGGCTGCTAGAGAAGACTAAATCTAAGCTGCATCACACCCACTTGCAAGCAGGCAATTTTCCAGCCTTGAACTAAAAGGTTGCAACCAAGAAGCATTTCTACTGCCTGAAGGTCACCATTCTTCTGTGGGCTTGTACATCAATATTAAAAGTCTTGACACACTTAAGCAATAAGGATTCTAAATTAACAAACCTGTTGTTCAGTATCCTCATGGTCAAGATGTGACAAATAGATCAGTGTCTCCCTCATGATCTGAAATAAAAAATGCAAATTAGCAGTTCAAATAAATAACATCAGAAAAGAAGTAAAAAGGAGACAGAAACTTAGTCTACCCAAATTCCTGGTTCTTACAAAGCTCCAATGGTCCATAGCAAATAAAAGTTAATTAAATTTCTCAGCAAACTTAAATTTATGTCAAGAACTGGAATAAAGGTGAATATCATAACCATGTGCAATCAAGGATATTCCCCATGATAAGAAACCAGAAGCTGACTTGAGCTAAACAACTATGAAAAAGACTGAATAAAACATCAACAAGAATCACAAGCACGCATAATAAATGTGGAGAGGCTAACAATTGACCAAACCTTATACTGAACCAGTACATCATTGTCCTTCATAGTTTCTCGGACAATATTTCCATTTTCATCTTCAACAACAATAACCTCTTCAGGTTTTGCCATCCGACAAATCATGAGCAACCTTAACTTTGACATTGGAACAGAATAGAGTTGTCGGCGTTGTGAAAGTTGAGGACCAAGACCATCAATCAATCCAGGAATTGATGGTACCTGCAGGATAAGCACATAGACTGAAGATAAAAAAACTTAAACTGGTTTAAGATAAGATGTTAATATAATAAAAACAGAAGGTATTAGTATCACTATTAATAGCTATCAAAGGAGAAGGAACTAGAACAGTTGGGTAAAAAGTAGCCATAAAAGTACCCATCAAACATGACAGAAAAATTGTAAAATTGTCACCTGAAGACCCATCATTCCCACAGCAGCTGCAGGATTCTCCAGATTGTGATGAGGCTCAAATAACTGCAGTACTAGCAAATTCCAATAATCCAGGCATACCTGCTCATCCATCAAATATAAAAACAGTTTTAGATCATTCCCATGGGAAGGACAGCAGAAGAGCTATAGGGCAAATTTATACCTTGAAAACCTCTGTATCATCAACATATGAAATATTTATGAGATATTCAAGACCCAAGAGCAATGCAGATCTGCTCTCAGCTGTGGACTCCAATATTCGAATATGAGACTGCATAAGAACTTTCCATTAGGTGTAGTTCATAAAGATTAAAAATCAAGTCAGCCAAAGGAGTTGATTCCAATCCAAAACTGAACACTAAACAGGGAAAAAAGGGTTTGCACAAACAGCTTTCATTTTGATAATAGAACAACAAACCGATAATTGAAGGAGACTGACAAAAATTCTCACAACAATGATACCATCAAACTTGAAAGTGTATTTTCCATTATCAGTTACATGATTAACCGATTTCTAGATCATCAAAGAAGTGAACAGGGAGAATTACCTTGTAGAAGGAAGAGAAGAACAAGGCAAGATTTTGGATAAATGCCTATAAAAAAAAGAAAATTATTATTACACTGCACACAATGTTCAGAAAGCATAACAAAGAATTAAAAGCTGAAGTCTATGATTGTTCACATAGACAAATGGAAAGAATGAACATGGTCAAGCATGTGAAAGTGTACCTGCTCGTCACTTGAACCATTAGCATAAGCATCTGGGATATTTGTGGCAGATGGGAGAATATTCTGGATTAATTATGCCCAAAGAAGAAGAATTAATATCAGAAGAAGAATAGTAACATGACAACTAGAAGACTGTCTACGGAGAGCACCTGCAGTTGGACCATGAAAATTGTATACATTGTAACATATTTCTGGTCATAAAAGTCACCAAACTGAAGGGATGCAATCTGCATGAGAGAACGAAGAAATTGACCACAAGAAACCAAAGAGGATGTGAGGACTGGGTAGATGCGCTTAATTTACAAAATACAACTCTTGCAAAACATGCATTTTTACACTTATATACAAAAAATATGGAACTAATGGCCATAAAAATGAAAAAATTCACTCTTTACACTTATATACAACTCATTACAGTTGAATGAGCTTAATTTACAAAATACAACTCTTTGCAAAACATGTATTTTTACACTTATATACAAAAAATATGGAACCAATGGCCATAAAAATGAAAAAGTTCACTCTTTACGCTTTAGTACCATGACATTGGATCACATGATCTACTGACCAAAGATTTTATTAGCCAGAGATGTTCTGACATTGAAATTAGAAGCTAAGCAAAAGGAACAAAATATATAGGCCAATGGGAGAAGAATATGTTTTGTTAGCTTAAAGAAATACTATGATAAGCATACCTCTGTCAAACATTGAAGTGTGAGATTCCTATATGAAGCAACTGGGAAAAACTTCAGGAGAGTCTCCAACTATTAGAAAATGCAAATGTGACACATATAAGTTAAGGATTTACAAATGCTATCTCAAAGAAAAATTACTCAAAATGTAACATAGTAACAAAGCCAAACCAGTGGAGATTCAAAGATGTAACCAAGAGGAATCCATGATAAAAAAGCATGTAATGTTGCCAATGTAGCCCGTATAAGCTCTGTCCTTTGAGATGCTGATAGTACGAACAAGCACAGCTCATGAATGAGTTGAAATTCACTGTTTAGCAACAAACTGCTGTAAGACGGTGATCTTTTTCCAAACAGACAATATGCCAGGCAAAACCTTAATAAAAACACATAGGTTCACTACAATGGAAAGAGATGCAAGAGAAGCAAGATGAGCATATATTATAAAAGAAGCGATTTCTTAACAGCAGCATGAGAACATAAGCAATTATCATCTATACATGTTAAAAGACTTGCAATGTTACAGAGCTCAGAATGTAATGGACAGATGGCAATAAAAAACAAGGATAAAATGAATGCTGACATTCATTATCATCTATACCTGTTTAATGACTGCTTAAGTTCTTTAATCTTTTGTTGAGTCATCTCTCCTCTTGAAAAATCAAAAACCTCCTCACTCAGAAGCTGAATATTTGATGATTTATGTTAATTGCTTCTAATAAGTCAAATCACAATTCCAAAATTAGTGTTGCAAAAGAAAATGTGAAAAATACCTTCAATATAGCCATACAATTTTCACATAGTGTTTCACTGCTCTTTGCTGCTGAAACAAGATCAGGAACGAAGCTTTGCCATCTGGAAGGCCACTCATGCTTTAAAACCTGATTTTGAAATTAAGCTTGTCAAAGAAAGCTCATAAGCATAATGAAACATAATCTACAGGGTGTAGATGGCATAAAAGAAAAGTGAAAGCAACCTATATAATACATCTAAAGCATATTAAATCAAAATCTAGAACCACTGTTGTGCTAAGAAGAATAGGGATAAAATAGGACAGATCAGGAATGTCAGGAATCAGACAAAATATTTACTAATGTCCTACATAGAACAGAAAAGTTTATCATCCTCACTAAACCAACCATCTTGAGCAGGATATAGTATTGAAATAACAAATAAGACATGGTATATTACCTGAACCAATATAATGTTGAGCTTATTTACATAGAGCCTCTCTCTCCGAAAAGATACTTCATTACTTGAAAGCTGTCCAGAGATAAATGGGTTGAATAAAAATAAGGAAACCAGCAATCATATCATAATTGACATATTCAGTAAGACAGCCATTAGAAAAAGAATATCAGTAGTCAATAGCAAACATTAGGATGCTTGGTACCTGCACAATAACATCAGATATGTAGTTTTTAATTCCGTCTCTTTGCTCAGCAGGCAAAGCATTCCAACGATATTTGATCACACTTTCTAGCACCTGGAACCAAAAAAAAAAGCCATTTGAGTAGTAGTATATTCTTTGTGACCAGAATTGTGGAATGTGCTCCTGTTTTGACATACTCAAATATGTTCAATGTAAACACTTTCCCGAAAATGCATTTATCTAGCTAGATTCATCTTCAGAACTTCAAGTTTAAAGCAGTAGGAATTCAGAAAGCAGAATGCTATTCTGACAATGCGGGAAATCAAATTGATAGCTCAAGACAAGCTAAACCATTGGCGAGCAATCAAAAATGAATTGCAAGTGAAAAATGAAGAAGCTAATACCAGAAGCATTTTACTTCCATTATGTTGCTAGTGCAGTGGCTGTTGAAAAACCACTCACCTGAAGAGCAAAGAACTTGGTGTTCAGATTCTGGGAGTTTTGTAAGATGTGAACAACCTGCAACCAAGTGTCTGGGTTGTTCTGCAACTCCCGTAATATCTGGTCCGCCGCTTGCCTCTGTCAACAATGAAATACAAAGCAAGTTTAAATTGGGATGCAAACACAATCTCAGGAGCAAATGAACAATGATCTGGAGAAACAACAACAAACGATGCAAAACACATCCAGATTTTAATTTTGTAAAGAATCATAACCCCAAACCCAAACCCTAAAACACGATCACATAAACAGCCAATCCGCCAAGAAAAAACAAAGAAAGCCCGCACTTGCATTCAAAAACCAAAACTCTGGAAACACCACGACGAACACCAAACCAAACAACGATCACAAACTAAGGTAAAGAAAGAAACGAAGGTCGACCTCGGCCTTGGATCCTGTGCCATAGAAGGCAGCGACAGTGCTGTCGAGCAGAGCGACGTCGATCGGTTGGCTGAGGTCCCTGAGCTTCTCCGCCATGGGAGCGGGGACTCGAGATCGAGCTCCAGAACCCTAGAAATAGTAGGAACGAGCCCTAGAGAGAGAGGGAGAACAAGGGAGGGAGGGGATCTTTCGAAAACGAAAACCCTAGCTTAACATTCAAGCAGTGTCTGAAGAGATTAAATAGGAGACAGAAAGAAACTTCGGAAAGGGGTTTTTCTTGGGGTTTTAAACAGGTAAGGGCTTGAATTTTACATCTTGACCCCTCACATTTTACAATTTACTTCTTAGACCTTTTTCATTTTTAGCTGGTCAAAACCCCTATTTAGTCAGGTATGGTTTCATTTGCCTTGCACCTTCTATTATTTTTGTCCACGTACGCCCTTTTACAAAATGTTTGGTGAAAAAGTGGTCCCTAACCTTAACCTTTTTGTGTGCAGGAGATCCCTCCCAGAGGATCATTTTTTCACTAAACATATAATGGAGGGACCTCCTGCGGATAAAAAATAATAAAGGGATCAAAGGGGCAAATGAAGTAAACCACAAAGACTAATTAAGGGTTTTGACCTTTTAGCTTTGATTTATTTTTTAACACACTATTTCGTTTTGTATATAATAATCCATGAAAGATTTCAAGATTAATATGGAAATATAAAACTTAGATTAAGTATTTTATAGGGCAATAATTTTTAATAAATTTATAAATTTTATAAAATAAAATTTCTAAATTTAATTATAAAATTAGCTTTATTTTTGTCAAAATTGAAACCTTTGCCGCAATAGCCTTTTGGCTTGGCTTGGTTTGGCCATAACAACCTTTTGGCAATGACTCCTAAAGCAAAAAGATGTTACCTTGACAAACATATCTTGCACGGTTGCAAATAGCTCAAGCCTCTCACCATTCACCATAGCACCAATTCTCAGCTCTAAGAAGTCTGATCTCCAATAGGGTCATCATCGTCAAATAGACGCATGACAGCATTAGTCAAGGTCAACACATCCTGCCCTTAGGGCACTATGCACTATGCACTATGCACTATGCACTATGCACCGCAAGAAACTCCCTTATAAGCCAACTCATATATCTCTGACAAAGGCTTATCACAAATGGGAGATGGCAAGCTACATCCAAACAACCATAAAGTCACTTACACGAGCATACGAAGTACAATTCACTCATCCCTCTGAAAAATGTCATGCCTTTTGAAAATTAGGTTGTTTGCCTGGTTGGCTTGGGACTTGGGACGTTCTTACGCAAACCGCATATGGACTAATGGACCCATTTGTTATAACGTACTTGTGTTGCTAACCAACCTCACGGGATACAAGATCTATGAGAGGATGAAACTTGATAATACTTGTCATCATCGAGAGCTTATGGTTGAAAAAATCAAAGAGTTTTCCATGATAAACGTCATATTTTCAATAGAGTAATCTTAAATATAGATTTCCTCATGATTTTTTAGTTAGATGCAATTTATGCATTCAAAAATCCGAAGTTCATAGTTATGGAATTGATTGTCAAGAGGAACTTGGAGTTCATGAGGGAGGAGCATCTGTTGCATCCGACTTAGTAGATGAGGAGTAGCTTGGGGATTTAATTTTTTTTATTATTTAAAGTGATAGAATTAGTTATTAAAAAACAATTAGTTAATATATGACTTAATATTGATTTCTATTTATTTAAATTGATAGAAGTAATTATAAAGCAGAAAAATAATTTATATTTTTAAATGTTTAACATTTTTATGTCAATTTTTAACATAAGAACACAATCTTAATTTATATTTTATTTTAAAATTGAAAATGATAAAATTATTTATAAAATATTATAATGAAATTATTATTTTTAATCTCTTATTAATTATAAATAATATTTTTAAAATAAAATTCGGTTTATCCAATAAAAATTAAAATTGTAAAAATCCAAAAATCGGAAGAAAAAAAAATCTTAAGAATTATTAAAGTTTGCATTCCAAACGCAAGCTTTATCTGCCACATGCTGATGTGGCCAAATGCAGGGTTTGACCAAAACCAAAACATGGCCCATTCTGTAATTTGTTTTGCTCGGATGTTTTTTTGACATATTTTTTATTTTTTGGGGTTTCCTGAAAAATTGCCCAATTTTATATGTACCAACAGGGCTTGTGAACAAGATCCTCTTCTTCATGGGAAAACCCTAAATTTCTCCGAGCGAGCTCGATTGCTGTAGATTTGATCTTTCTCTTCCAGCAAGAATCCGAGAGGTAAGCATCGGTTATCCATGGACATCATATCTCAGCTTCAAGACCAAGTGAACGCAATCGCCGCCATCGCGGTTGATATCTTCGGGACGCTGCAAAAGGATGCGCCACCGGTGAGGCTTTCGCCCAATTATCCGGAGCCGCCTGCTAATCCCTCTGATGAGAATGTCAATATCCCTGAACTCACCAAGACAATGAGCAGTGCACTGGTTCAAGCCGCCAAGAAGGTTGGGAAACGCTTTGTTTTGCGTAAAGATTCAAAATTTACCAAATTTCATACTTTCTAGCAGTCATGATTTGCATGTATGATGCTTGTTCTTGTGATGGTTCGTTTAGTTTCTTGCGGATCGTCCGCCCAAAGATGGTGAGGATTTGTGTGTCCTCTTCTGGAGAATTAGTGTTTTCATTTGGTATAATAAGATGATTATTATTTTCTTGCAGTTTGATACTCTTGTTTCAGCTTTGCCACTATCTGGAGGTGAAGAAGCTCAATTGAAGAGGATAGCAGAGCTCCAGGTGATGTTTTGCATGTTTCTCCCAATTATATTTGTTGACATTAGAGCTGGGTTTTGCCTTCACTATCAAACAGAAAATAGGGGGGAAAAAACAGACCTTTTAGAAAAGAATGAAAGATAATACACTTGTAATCAGGGAAGGGTTGTGCCCTTGAATGCAAAAACCAAAAGAATGAGAATTTTCAACGCCGAACCTGAAAGCCAGATACCCTTATGTTTTACCTGTGTAATTTGATACTCTTTCTTTTTTTTTTTCTTATATTGGAGTCATTGAACTTATGTCCAGGCAGAGAATGAAGTTGTAGGCCTGGAGCTTCAGAAGCAACTAGAGGCTGCAGGTAAATTTTCTCATTGTTTCTGCTCTTGAAACAATCTGAACTGATCTTACTCATTTAGTGGTAATACCATGTGGTTCTTGTTGCAAGATGAGCTAAAGGAAGCTAATTAGCTGCTTTTGTGACTGATAAATTGTGTGAGCTTCCTGTCATTTGATTGTCATCATTTGTCATGCGACTCAGAACTTTGATTGTGGAAAAATAGCCTAGCAAAAACCTTCATCAGATTCACCCACTGAAATGCTCATGTGTATGACTAGAATAGTTCAGCCGCTTCTTTAGCGATTATTATCTCTCTTATAAATGTGATATTTTATGTCTAAAATTAAAGAGAGAACTGTGTTGAACTAATGAGTGAAGAGTTTGTTATTGAAAAGTTATTCTGATTCATGAATAAATCCATGGAGCTCCAAGCTGGTATCTGTAACATGTCTATTATCTGGTTGAGGATCACCACTCTAATTCCTTGGATGGTTTTTTTGTTTTCAGAACAGGAGTTGAAACAAGTTCAAGAGTTGTTTAACCAAGCTGCTGACAACTGCCTGAACTTGAAGAAACCAACTTGATGAAGTTAAATGTAGAAATCAACCACTACCGTGAGTTTTCACATGTGAGTGTCTCCTACCTGTGATTTAAAAAATTTCAGACTTTTTATTACTTCCTCTTGTGTTTTCTAGCTATGATGAAAATATTTTTGGAGATATTTGCATGAGTATTTTTTTGGAAAGTCATTCTTTTGCCTACGTCAGTCAGTCCAGTCAGAAAGGGAGAGCCAGCTTACAAAATTTTAACTTGTCATTTTCTTTCTAAATTTTTCCTGTGTACACTAGCTGTTAATATCAGGACTCCATAGTGCCTTCTGATAATAGGCTGTGAGAGCAGGCTTACATTCCTATCTAGTTACCCAACCACATAAGACCAGAATAACAAGGAAACAAAAGAAATGAGCCTCTTTCCTTTTGAGAGAATTCTATATCTTAACAGGGTATCATAAGGGAACCAGGCATCCCCTTTGTAAAGGTATTGGACAGTAAGTGGCTTGGATTGCCAACAAAAATTAGATCTGGCCCCAAGCCCCAACTTTGTTGCAGATTGTCAGATTGATGTGGAATTGTTTGCATTTGGATCTTCTTAGGGCCAATTAGGACGAGAACACTTTTTTGCCTCCGAGTCTTCTATCTGCTCAGAACATATGAGCGTCATGACTCCTACGCTACCTGGGTACATGTTGCTTAGTAAGGTCATGATATAGCAACTGACTACCACACTCCCTCTCAAAATGAGAGGTTGAGGGTCGAAGCAAGCCTCTACCAAATACAAAGTGCCTTGTCCTGAGGTTTTTAGAAGCCTATCGCTGCTCCCGTGGACACTTCAAACTTCAAGAAACTATGTCCTATGCATTAGTATGTACTACTCCAATTGACATCCATGCATGTCAAGCAGGATCACAGTTGTCATGAAGAAAAAAAATTACCCTGCCATGATTATGAACCAACTCCACTTATGGTTACTTCTCCATGAAGAAGACATGCAATATTTATCCACTGTACCTTATAAAATCAAGTCATATGTTATTAAGTGCAAAAATCTTGTTACTGTTTTTTTTATCCACTTGTGATTATTGTTTGATGAATTGTGAAATTTTATCATGAGTCTGATTTATTTTTTATTTATTTTTAATTTCTTTGCAGGGTTTGCAAGGTAAAATTAACCTTTAAAGATTTTCTGGAAGCCCTCTGCTTCATAGCCTGTGGGAAACTTTCATCAGCGCTTATTAGTGTCACTGCAGCAGTTCCGGCCACTATAATGCAGAGATGTACGATTGGAGAATGACCATTTCTTTACACCTTGCATTTACTGAAATTAGTGTTTATGATTTTTCCAGTTCAATAACCTCATTCTAAATTTGAGGAGCACTAGGAAATTTTAGTTAACTCTTCATCTTACTGCTCTCTTCCCAGTTTACATTAAATCCCAGACTAATCATAAATCAGGAAGCAATAACCCTGCCTTAAGATAAATGTGACATATAACTTTGCAGAAGGAGACTGATCAAACATGGAAGAAATAACCCTGCCTTAAGAGCTCGCTTTCTCTTGGAAATGAGTGTTGCTGCCTGCTGGTCTCGAGAGAGCACCATCGTCCGATAATGCCCTCTCTCCAGAACCATGCTTCCCCCGATTTGTCTTTTTTGTTTTTTTTTTGTACAAAATCTGAGCTTAAACAGCTAACTGGTTAAATGTTCCTGGTTAAATGTTCCTGCATTGTCAAAACTTGGTTCTGTATCCAACTTGGCATCTCTTGGATGTCTTTATACTTCCAACTTCTCTCAGTTGTTTTTGTCAGCTTCGCAAGCTGATCCACAGCTTGATTCTCCTCCCTTGGGATGTACATCACTTCCCAATGCTCCAGTTGTTCCATTAATATTTTTGCATTCCTTCGTTGTGTTTCTTGTGAGCCAACAAGTATCACCCTTCTCTTGTTGTAGTATTTTTGCTAGGTGGAGGTTGTCAGTGTGTAGGATTGCTTGTTTGCCTCACATGGCTATCAGATCTTCTCTAATCACCGGGACGTTGGTAGCCCCCATGTTCTTCTGCTCATGATTTTGGTGACACTTGGATTTCCTCAAGGTAGCCATTTGACTTCTTGTTTGAGTCCTCACGGACAACGCCAAATTGTTAACGCTGAAATCTATTTTGCCTTGGGATAAAATCCGATTTCTCGCCAACAATTGTATTTGTTTGATTTGAGGGACTAGAATGTAGGAAAGAAGAGGAAAAAAGAAGCCGATTTACTTGAAAAACCCCATGAAATCAGGGGTGAAAACCATGGTGCTCAACTGTGAGAGCAAATCCACTAGTTCACGATTATTTTATAAGAGTTGGGAGTTGTGGGAGAGAGAGGGTGGAAGGATCACAATGGGGAAAGGAAAGGAGAGAGAGATTCTCCAGAGCTATAGGGTGAGGCCTTACAAAAAGTGATCATCCCCTGAAATGGTGCTCTCCTCGTCCTTTTATAGTCTTCGGTTGAAGCTAGCAGCCCAAGCCTCCTCCCACTTGCATGCCCACTTGTGTGTCCACTTGTATGGCAGCTAGGTTCTGGCTCAACATTAGTGAGGTTGCCAGCTCAATTCTAGCGAACGCCAGCTAGACTTCTTTCTAGCTACTAGATGCCAGCTGGATGCCAGTCAGGAGATCTGCAGAGCTTCTAGAGTTTTCTCGAAGCTCTTTTTCTGCAAGTGTCTGATTCCAATTATCTTGGGCTCGACCGAGTATTGGTAGGTCGAGCGTCGACAGGCTGAGCATTGACAAAATAGGTTGAGCGTTAGTGGGCCGAGTGTAAGTAGACCGAGATGCTTGCCTAGGGATCGACGTTGGGTGGATGAAGAATTGTAGCTCTTCCATGTGTCCGGTTGGATGGAAGCCACATGTTCTACCAATTTCATCCCTATCATATATATATATCTATATATATCTATATATATATATAGACACACACGAAGTACTTTTGATTGTCCGTTTAACCATCAAAATATTATAATTGTTTGAATATTCCTAAAATTTTAAAATTTATTTTTATAGTCCAAATATTAATATCTATCTATATTTGAGAATGTGGTGGTTATATATAATTTTAATTTTAAAATTTCAAAACACTAAAAAATTAATTGAGATTTTAGAATTTTTATAATTTTAAACTATAAAATAAATATAAATAATGAAACTATCAAAACAATTATTAAAACATATTTTTATGTAAAAATCAGTTAATTTGTTTTATATAATCAACTATTCAATTCCCAATCATTCTAAAATCTTGAGATGAACCGAAGAAGTCACAGTCAAAAGGCATCATGCAATTAATTGGGTCAAGTTTGGATTGATTCTATTCATCGTTTCTACACGTGTAGGTGATGATCGGCATACATCAACGATTCAACATTGTCTTTCTTTATTACACTACTAGGGGGTGGCCCGGTGCGTTGGACTCGTCTTGTTTGGTTTGGGAACCAGGCAAGACCCTGGTTCGGGACACATGGCAACACTTCGGCCGCACATACCGCCTCGGGATGTGCGGCCGAAGCACATCTCGAGGCAATGCTTCGGGATGCGCTTCGGCCACACATCCCGAGGCAGATGTGCGGCCGAAGTGTTCGGGAACCAGGGACTTGCCTGGCTCCCGAACCAGGCAAGTTGAATCCCGGTGCGTTAGCCTGCATGTTGGTTTGGATTTGGGCGAGCCACTTCTCCAGGCTGCCAACCATGTCACGCGCGCACCGCGTGCAGGTTTCATCCTTAGCGCCGCGCCACCTTCTATAAATTAAAAACCTTTTCTTGAGACTTGCATACACGAGCCATGCAATCCACAGATCCTCCCTCTCCCTCGTACCCGCCGGCACCAACTGATGAGTCTCCTGATCTGGTGGCGACCTCCACCGTCGTATCCCTCTGTCTCATGTGGTTGCGTCGGAAGCATGGTGAAGAATCAGTGCGACACCCTGCTTTGGACGGGTGTTCATCAGTTGCTGCCCCATTCGGTGGTGTTTCACCTCTTCCATCTGGCGAGTTCATCAAGAGTTCATCCCCAGGTACGTCAGTCTCATCCCGAGTGCGTTAATCTTCGAAATCAAGCGATCGAAAAGAATTTCTTTCTTGAATATTAATTTCAGGCAAGGAATCCGTAGCTACCTCTCCCTCATATCCTCCGATGTCTCCATATCTGCCTTTCGGCAATTGGGCGACGCTAGTTCATTATCAGACTCTTTGGGCGACGCTAGTTCATTATCAGATAGATCTTTCTCTTTGATAGAGTCTATCCCATCGGACGTGTCTTCCTCGGTCAGTGAGATCTGAAAAAATCTCTTTTAAAGAACGTAGAAATATAATGTTGCAAAAGAAAGTGGATTATAAAATCAAGGAAGAGCATCTAGATGATTTGCGTGCCCAAAAACAAGTTGCATTCAAGAAGAAAGATGGTGCGAAATCTGGCCGTAAGTAGAGATGAACTTTTTCAAAGAAAAGCATCGAGATGAACTTTTGAAAACAATTGATATATTGTTTTTTTATTATATATAATTTGTAGTTTCTTGTATCAATGTCAAACACTAGTGTCTGTGAAGCCTTTTATAAGTGACATTCAGTTCAGGGTCTTTGCTCTCTGCTACTTTCTTGTATCTTCGAACGTCAAACACTTATGTGCTGCTTTTAAGTGACATTCAGTTCAGGGTCTTTGATTGTATTATGTTGAGGCTAAAATCGGTACCTGTCTAGAGATCGATACTGATTCCAGATCAACGGTTGAATTTATATTTGACTGGCAGACCTTCACAATCGTTGAGGGAGTCCTTGAGTGCTTCCAAAGATCGGGATACCTGCACAGGAAAACAGCCCGTCGGAGTTGGGCCTAAATGCCCGGATTTAGCTCCGACGATCAAGTCAGGATAATCCTTTCCTTTTGGTGTCAAGTGGGATAGAACGTTCTTCCTCCCTTTCTCTGATAGTGCCTCCTCGTATTTATAGCCTTGCTAGAAGTCCTCGGTAATGCGTCGGATGTGACGGGTGTTATGGAGGAAGTGATGGGAGAGGGACTACGCCTCTTTGTTGGCCTGCTTTTCTCCCAACCTGCTCCTTCCGTGTCGAGAGGTCACTTTTTGATGTGTTTCTTCAAGAACTGGCTCCTTTCTGCTGGGCTTATGGTAGAGCCCTATGTAGTATCTAGCCTATCAAATCGAGAACCAAGTGGCCGGTTCCTCTTGCCGACGGTATTTAAATGGTGGGATGTCTTGTCCATTTGAATTAGTATGGGCGCTTAGTCCTTTTAGAGATTCAGATCCTTTGTTAACCGTGACTTATATTATGGCACGAAGTCATTCGATCAATTAATTCCTCCTATCGCTCTTCTTCCTATGCTCCGACTTTGATCATGGTATTTTTCGGGGGTGGGATTTAGGCCTGTTAGGGAGTTTTCTTTTGAGATGGCGACATTTATTAGGCATGTGCTTGAAGTGGAGGGGGTCGCCATGCGTGGGTATGCCAAGGTGGCGGTTGGATGGCTATGATCGTCCCAGCATGGTGACTCATTTTCACCCTTATCATATTACAAGTTTTCAGATATTTTGGAGAGTTTAGTTATATTTTTTAATTGAGTTGGGAAAAATATTATTATAAATACATAAATAGAGATAAGTGTCTTCATTGATATGATATAAAGGATAAAATAAAAAAAATAAATTAAAATAAGCATGGAAACAACAAAAATAAAAAATATATATATTAAAATTTTATAACTCAAAAAATGGTTAGCAATATTACATTTTAACTTCCCTCCATTTCTCCTTCTTTATCTTTACGAAGCGAGATATGAACCTTAAAAAACACTTTTTAATAAATTTTAATTTCCTTCTAATCCAAATAGAGGGAGTTGGGACCATGAACCCGCATCTCCCATATTTATATTTTTTCAAGGTATACCGGATATCTTTTGTTGAAAGTCCCCTTGTTTCAATCGGTTGAGTGTAAATCAGTACATTATAGCATCCTTATTAGGTAAATGTTTCAACCCAAAACATGTCCAAACCTCGTGTGCTAAGTAGTGTCTCTAAAAATATTTGTGAATCACCTACCCACTCCCCTTGAGTGAGTTTTTCACCCATTTTAATTGTCGAATTTATGTTCACTTGTCTAGGGTCAAAACCTTTAGTATACATAAAATGAAGCAGGATTTCTATGTCTCACGAATTTGGATGTATACATCTGCAGGCTTGGGATCTTTTGCTTGAACGAACTTGATTGGAATCACCTGTGACCATAGGTTACATGCTCTTTGAATTGTTGCCAGGAGCTCGTCTCGTGGTATAGAATTGATGGTGTGCTCGGTGGAGACCGTGTAAGTTATAAGGATGGGTGCTCGGCGTCTCCACAAAATTTCTCTAAACATGTAGGAATTTGAGAACAATGACTTGAGAATATCCAAAATCTTCCACTTTGATGGTGACATCCTTGGTGGTGCTTTGAAGTATCTCCACGGGCATATTATCATTATAATATGAAGTTTCACTCTCTTCATCATACCAAGCTTGATGAATCGGCCCCTAATGTTCCTTCTATTTCTTTTTAACATCTTTTTTTCTCCCATCGAACAACTAACTCTATATAGATTGAAAACAAGATTAATTTCCTCAAATACATGGCATGTTTATTTTATAGACTACATGAAACTAAATTTTACTAGAATTCAAAGTCCAATAAGAGCCAAACTCAAACTCAAAACATTTTATTAGAATTTTATTAAATTTTCCAAGTTTGAATTTTACTAAAACTTAGGTTGATGTGATTTAGAAATTTAATTAGCTGCTGAATTTCTTATGTTACAATAAATGGTAATGATATAGAATTTTAATTTTCATGATTATATAATGTGAGTCCAAAAATGATTCCTAACATATCAGCACACCAATTTGAATTTTTGTTCAAATCTTAATAAAACTAATAAGACGGTGCATGGCTCAAATAAAGAGTACTTTATGTTCTAGTAAAATTCAAATTCTAATAAAACAATGTAAATTTCAATGTAACATAACTATAAAAGTTTTAGATTGCTTTTGCCCATACAAATCATGCAGTTAGTTTATCCAAACCGAGGAGATAAGCTAAAAATTATCCATTCTTGGGACCATTTGCTTTTGGATAGACCTAAACGGGGAGGGGTATACATGCAAGAGAGAAGCATTTTTAGGGGTTCACCTGTGTCAACTCCGTCGCTCACTCATCCTCAGCCTTCCCGGGGATGAGTTTCGTTCTTTGTATAATGAGGTTGGTATGACCATTAATTAGTGAATGCCAAGATGTGCTCAGAAATGTGAGAGTCTTCAGCCACTTGGAAAGTTACAAAATCTAAAGGAATTCGAGATAAGTGGAATGGATGCTATCAAAAGCTTGGATGAGGATTTCTGTGGGAAGAATGGTACATTATATAATTCCCGGCATTACCATCTCTCAAATGCCACTACAAGAAAGTGGGGTTGTTGCGGCGGATTTTAGCGGCGGAAATATAAATCCGCCGCTATATTAAAAATATATTGCGGCGGAGGTTGTATTCCGCCTCAATAGTATATATATAGCGGCGGATATTATAATCCGCAGCTATATACCTCTTTCCTAGCTGTGCCCATTAATCTATTGCGGCGAATAATTATATCCGCTATTAAAAAACTTTAGTGAGTACTTTACGCGTTTATTATAGCGGCGGATATTTTTATCGGCCGCTAAAAAGAATTTATTATAGAGGCGGATAATTGTTTCCGCCGCTATAAAGTATTATAGACACGGATATTTATATCCGCCGCAATAGTTCCGCTACATAACGACACACGTTAACAGAGTTATATTTACCCGTTATAATCTTTTTTTAGCAGCGGACTTATATGTCCGCCGCTATAGGTTCCTTCAATTCCCGCGCGAGACCTTTCTTTTTATTTTTTTCCTTTTCTTTTTCCACCCGCGCGCAAGAGCTATCCTGCGAAATCCCTCAGCACGCTCGCGGCGATCCTTTGCTTTGTCCACCGCTTCCTCTTGACGCCCGTCGATCCTCTCATCAGGTTAGGGTTCCTAATTTCTCCTCTTCCTTCCTCCCATCGGCTAGGTTTCTTGATTCCTCTCATAGGGTTCCCGATTCTTCTCATTAGGGTTCCTAATATTTGGCTGATTGAACTTTATGATAATTTATTACCAATTTTTTTAAACTATTTTGGATCGATTTAGGGGATTATGGTTTGTAGTGGATTATATATGTTTATAGTGGATTATGGTTTCCATTGATTTAGGGGTGAATTTTCTCTTGTTCTTAGTGTTACTTTTGTCATGATTTTGTAATTATTAATGTTCTAATGAATCTTATGTATTTTTGGGGTTTGTCATGGTGGAGAAATTTTAGGATAAACTCCAATCTTTATGTTCTGGATTTTTCCATTATTTCTGTATCTTTTGTATGTTTGGTTTGATTGTTTATAGTATTTTGTACCTTAGAACGTATGTGGAAGACTAACCTGAATTTTTTTTATTTTTTTTAATTCAGAAAAGAGAGATATTTCAAGATTTGGCTCCATTGTTGTGGCATTCTTTTGGCACCATTGCTGCACTTCTCCAGGTTAGTTCTTGCATTACCGCATCCAAATAAGGAGTGAATAGATAACCCTTTCTCCCGTATGTTAGCTTACTTTATTATCTAATACATATGAAACTGATCTACTTGGGTATTGAGAACAAGAACATAAGAGAAGAGCATAGTCTTGAGAGGAGATGCCAAGAGCCAAGGCTGATATAAAGAATTGGAAGAGTATTGGAAGGAGTCCCACTGATCTCCCTCTGTATGTCTTCATAGCTTGAAGCTTCTCTATGTTGATAGGGTTATCCATCTAGAAAAATAGTATTGGGTCTATTTTGGGAATGTTGTGGGAGCATTTCTGGATAAAATTAGAGGGGCATATTGGGGTAAGAATTGAGGAGTTTAACAGGAGTCTAGTGATAGGATAATCACTTGACTCAACTATATATATATATATATATATATATATATATGAAACAATGAGAGTTGAGTGTTATATAGGGAGATAGAGAGAGATATGTCTCCTCTCTCTCTTATATTATTTAGTCCTTTTAATGGTAATGTGGAGGTCTCTTTAGAGAGTTGAGTGTAATATTATTCTGTTATATTAATATTACACTCCTGCAAATAGAGATTGATATGAATCTTTTGAGACTCTGTCAATACTATTCACCTATGAATAGGATCACCATTGTATACCATCCAAATGTAGGCCACTCCCTTGAGCCAATTGGGTTTGTTTCTCATAATTGGAAGAAGCCTGAAGTCATGGTCCACATTGAAAAAGTCCTCTTGTGACAACTCTCAGAGATCATTGCTCTCCCAATTAGTTCAAAACAGGTACAACTAACCACATAGAAAAATCTGCAAGTATGAAAGTTACAAGGAGAGTTCATGCCAAAGTGAGCCAGTTTTTCCATTAATTAGTCTAAGATAAAGTGGGATAACATGACTTTGGGGAAAGCAAGGAAGAAGATATTGTTGAAAATGATGATTCAGAAAAACACTTTGGTAAGTTGGGGTTCGTAATTGAAAGATTTGATTTCCATTGATTTTGGCAATTGTAGGACATCACCATCCAAACTTAATACTTCTCAAAGAGGGTAGGTATGTCATAACCATATATTACTCAATAGGATCAGTCAAAAGTGTTCTCCAGTTTTTAGACTTCAATTTAATTGTCTGATTTGTACTTCCCATCCTCTTTTTCCCTGGCATATTTTATATAAAGAGGAAGGAGTAATTAATATGGCCACCTCTACATGTGAAGCCCAATAAGTGATAAAATAAGTTATGCTACTATAAAGAACTCATTTATGTTGGTTATTATACTCTCTTATATTATTTAGTCATGTCATGTTTCTCAGTCGACACGGCGGGTTATATCATTCATAATTGATTTTCTAGTAAACTAAACTAACCAGATTGCGATTAATTTTATTATTCACTGGAGCATTGAATTTATGTTCGTTATTCACTGGAATAATTGGGAGATTAAAATTTATCTTCATTATTCAGAGAGAGCATTGATTTGCACTGGTTTATAGCGATTAGGATTTTATTAAAAGTGTTATTTTGGACGGTTGAGAATAGTAATTTCATTGTTTTAAGCTGAAAACAATGTATTTACATTCTCTTCTTTCTTTGAATGTACAATGTTTTAAAAGCCATAATAATTTTCTGATTTTGCAGTTGGACAAGAGAGGTTTAGGACACTAACCGGTTCTTACTATAGAGGTGTTCAAGGAATCATTTTAGGTATGTATTCACATGCTTGAGCTATGGGTGTTATTTTGCTAAAAAGTTGTAGTTATTTTTAGTTTATTCCACACAGTAAACATTATTTATTATTAATTAATTAATATTTATCTGGGCTAACTCTACCTAGAAGGCAATTGTACGATATGCATGGTAAGCTAAATTTGCATGACTGACACAAAGTGTTAATTTATCATTTATGGATATGTGTATTTAATGTGAAAATTATTCTGATAAAGATATTTTATATTATTATAGGTTGGATAAATTTGTTGAGAATCATACATAGTAATTATGAGTCATAGAGCAGTTTTAATGCATTTGATTGGTTGTCATATGTTGGTGATAAAAATTGAATGGAGTTGAAGTACCTGAGCATCATCATGACTTTATGAATGTGGAGGCAGTTGTCTTCCTATAAAAACTCCTCATGCTTGGGGAATTATCATTTGTGTTTCTCTTTTTTTATTTATTTTCATCTTAGGGATTACAATTAGAAGGTGCATGAATTAGCTGATTGGTGGAATGATTTATTTAATTTTAGTTAACAAGTCGGTTGGAATGGCTCTTTGGCCAATACACTACTGTTACATTTCTTTGTTTCCATGTACTTATTAGTTATGTTTAAAATAAGTACGTTGGACTTATTAACTCAAAATATTTTAGGTATGTGTTCCAAGGAATCATTTTACGTATGTATTCACATGCCTTCTAGATAGAATTTGCATTCTCCTTTTTGTTTCCATGAAAGTAAAAGGCTCTTGTTTTCTTTATTGAATGAATTGCCTTTATTCCACACAACCCCTAATTGCTGTTGTTTTTTTTCTTTTTTTCTTTTGGTATTAAGAGCTTAATGCTAGTCAAAAGACAGAGCCCCCAAAATTAGTGACATTCACTAGTGTTGCTTCATTCCATCGATTCTAAGCCTATAAGGCATCAATTTTTGCAATCTTACTGAGTTTCCCTTGTGCTCCGCTACTATTGCTATATTATGAAGGATTCTTAATAATTAATGGAAATTAGAAATTGATGTATGGATTTGAGCAATATTATTATGAAGGATTCTTAAAAACAAGAACTAATCCAGGAACAACCTTTGAAGAATACATGGCTATATATATATATATATATATATATATATATATATATATATATATATAGCAAAGAGTGAGTGTCCACAACCAAAACACCTATGAACCTTCGTACAAGTATATAACAATTATTATTACTTGCATGTTTACGGAATAGAGGAATATCTTATTTCTTATGAACCATTTAATTAGTATCTGATTGAGATGTTAAATTCAATTTTCCATAGTAATGTGAAACATGGCTTCAACATAGGTCTTTTGATCCACATAAGACCATTTCTTTCCTAGAAACTTTGGAATTCAAATACGAAGGTGTTGACATGGATAAAACTTGGATGTCAAAGTCAAGGTAACATTAGTGGATTCATCTCTAATATTAGCTACAAGTTTCCATTAGATACACTTAGGTATATATATTTTTTAAAAAAAATTATTGAATGTTCCAGGGTTAGTTTTGAATACCAACAAGGTGTTAAGGGTTTCTTGGATTTTGCATTTGCCAATATACCAACAAGGTAGTTTCAATTCTTGGTCAACTCACGGGTGTACAAGGTGGTGTTCATGATATTATGGCTAACTTATCTAAAAAGGTATATGTTTTCAATTGTAAATTGTTTATTGTTTGGTTGATTTTTACATTTAAGTAACATGAAGTTTGTATTTGTAGGGCCTTGAAAATTATCGTGCAAATCCTACTGATATCGGACCTTCTCATTCATTTGAAAATGAAAGTCAACAAGATTAATATGGTAAGTAAGGAAGAAGGCATGAATTTTTAATTAATTATGCAATATCGTAGTCCTGCAAGAATGATTGATGACAATTTTATCTGATGCGCAGGCACAAATCAAAATATGATCAAGGTTGCAGAGAATCAAGGATCTTCGGCACTAAACTATAGTTTTTTAATTTTACTTTACTTTATTTTTGCTTTAGTGGTTCTTGTCGTATAGCATCTTGAAATGCTATTGTAGATCTTTCAAGAGCAATATAAATAACATTCTGACATAACTTTTTTGTTTCATAAATCTGATCCATAAGCACATTTTTCTAAGGGCAGCATGATTTATGCATCAAAGAAACTAATGCCTTTTGGTCTTGTGAGAATTAAACTTCTATGTCTGACCTTTTTACTTCCCATTCATGTTCTGTTCTTTCTGAAAAAAAAAGAAGGAAACTCTGAAGGTGACTTGGATTAAATTGATCAAGTAAGTTTATTTCATTGTTTACTAAGGTTTATTGTTTTAATTTCCATTCTTCAGCATTGCACTAACTAACTTAGCGGCTCATCTTTTGTAATTAAGCTAATGAGCAGTTACACTTGTCGTGTTTAGGTTTCTTGTATGTTTAGGTTTCATGCAATTAACAGCTTGTCATGTTTCAGGCTGAAGTTTACCATCTGGGACAATTCAGTCATCCCAATCTTGTCAAGCTCATTGGATACTGCTATGAAGATGATCACAGGCTGCTGGTCTATGAGTATATGGCTTGTGGAAGCCTGGAAATCTTCAGAAGTATGCTTCTCTCTCTCTCCCTCCCTCTCTTTCTTTCTAATGTCTGATATTATGTTCCAGTGTATTTTAGAGAAAGAACATACTTTGTTGAAAATTAATAGGTCATAAATTGTTACTAATATATAGAGGTAGAATTAAGAAGGAAAACAGAATTGTTAGTTCATTTAACATTATAAAATCTCTAGCTAGAAATGGGTAAATTCTCTATAAATTTCAGTTCCTGCATATTCTTAATCAGCCACACCATACAAATTATTGAAGTAGTTGCTGTGATTTTATTTCAGGGATATGCCTTACAATGTAATGGTCTGCTAGGATGAGAATAGCCTTGGATGTGGGGAAAGGGCTTGCCTTTCTTCATGGGTGAAAGACTTATGATCTACTGTGATTTTAAGACATCAAATATCTTGCTAGTCTCTGTCAGTGTATCTCCTTGCATCTTCTGCTAGTTGTCATGGCTTTTGTGTTTTTACAATAACTTCCAGAGCATTTATTTTTATCGTAAACAGTTGAAGTAATCTTGTGCTTTGGGCTAAACTTGCTAAGGCAAATTGAGTAGTTGAGTTTCTCATAGAAGCAAGCTGTCCCAAGTAATTAACTTGGTGAAGCTTGCCCCTTTTGTCCAGTATCTGTTTTTTCTAAATTTATCTCAGATGGGCATTATAAAATCTGTAGTTGGAAATCATTCATGACAATTATTATAAACAAATGTATTGCTTATCCACTTTCCATAAAAGCACGCCAAAATAGAAAGTATAGTAAAGAATATATATCGATTGATTGGTTTATGGAAATCATTCAACTCTCTATTAAGTTTGAAAAGCTAAGGGGACATTAACCAAGTCTCATTTATTTAACTCTCCAGGGCTACTATGATTGAATTTAAGATCATTTTGTCTGAGATGCCACTTGGAAAGCTTTGCAAGAAGAATATATAGAAAGGTACTTGAATTTAGTATTAGTGTACTGAAATCTGATTTAAAATCCTCTATCCTTGTATTTCAATACAATTCATGCAGGTTTTGAAGCATTGACAAAGATACAAAATCTAATAAATAATAGTTATAGACATGATCCAGTTGATTCCCAGGTTGCAGGGTGAGCTCTTTATATTACTAATTGAACACAAAGGGCATTCCATATATGTGTACTATTTTGATCCTTGTATCTGTATATTGTTTTTCAGGTTCTGCACCTCTGAGGAGAAAAGTAGTAAATCACATTCTGGAAACACAACATGCAAGCCTTCGTCTAATCATGGCTTATTACTAATTGGAAAGCTCCATACACTTGGAAAGGTATTATTAATATATCTGTTTAACCTTGTAACTAAGTCTAGGAAAAAAATGTAATAGAGTTTTTGAATTCTTGCAGGAGAGTATACAAAATAGAGAAGCAGTTTAGAAGGTGATCGACTCTCCAAGCCCTGAGAGATGCTTGAGCTACTGAAACTTTAGTCAGAGACCTGAAGTAAGAGCATTTCTCTATAACAACTGTTATTTTGAAACCATCACCGACAATGGCTGCATTATCTTCTCAAGGACAAAATTCTGTTAGTTTTGAGATCTGCAAGGTTGTACAACAAGCAGACAATGTAAATGAATGGTTCTTTTATTATATTATTGTTGATGAATGTGAATATGTTGATTATTAATTAAATAAAGTTTTTTTTTTTTATTATAAATTAATTTGGTCTTTTTAGATTTAATGAGGATATTTGTGTAATTATTTGATTATCAGGATTATTAATATTATTCAATATATATCATATATATGTAATAATCATATAGACCTTTAGCGGCGGATATATCTGCCGCTATAGAGTAGAAAAACATCTCTAAGTCTTATAGCGGCAGACATATCCGCCGCTATAAGCCTTAGAGACAGTCTGATATTTCCGCCGCTACAAACAACAGGTGTAAGAGTTTTCATTATAGCGGCGGATATTTCCGCCGCTATAATGTGCCGTTAACGGCGTTGCTGAGATATATAGCGGCGGATATATCCGCCGGTATAGGTCGCAGCTGAGTATTTAGCGGCGGTTATTTCCACCGCTATATATGCAGCTGCTATATATAGCGGCGGATATATCCGCCGCTATAGATTGCAGCCGCTAGTGGCCATGGAAATAGCGGCGGATATATCCGCCGCTATATATGGATTTTCCGCCGCTAAAATTTATAGCGACGGAGGAATTAGCGGCTCTGAATATCCGCCGCAATATATATATAACGGCGGATAGTTAACCTATAACGGCGGATATATCCGCCGCTATAGTGTGCATTTCCTGTAGTGTGCCTAATTTAGAGAAATGGTCATCAATTGTCATGAGTGATGGAGCCAGCAAGGAGGTCCTATTCCCTCATCTGACTCATCTCAATATATATAATCCAATGCCCAAAATTGGAGATGTTGCCATCTCTGTCAAAGAGTTGGCCTTGTGGATGAACAATGAGAAGTTATATAGCACTGCAGAAAGCCTAAAAGGCCTGATTGGAAGTCTGAAAAAGCTGTCTATATATTTTGTCCAAGATTATTATATATTCATTTTCAATGTTCCGAGGGCTAAAGGAGTCGACGGCTCTCGAGATAGAAATCTTCGAGTGCAAGCCGATGCATAATTTGCTGTCAGACATGAAATGTTGAATCAGAAGTTCAAAAATTCACACTAATGAATATTCCTGAAAAAATTGTCACAATGGAGCCCGAGGAAATCTTCTTTTATGGAACCTTGTGGAAGGACGAATTGTCCAAGCTTCAGTTTGAGTATAAAACCTAAACTTCATCATACTCATCAATCGAAAGTTGAGATAACTGTTGAAGTTTGTCTCCAACTACATGAATCCCCAAGGTATGGTCTTTTTTGGTTTTCAAATAAATACGAAATGCTATACCAGTAACATGCATGCATGATGGTTAGATTGTTGTAGGTTTTCATTTTTCATAATCCATGTATATCTTTTACTGCTCTCACTAATAAATAAAGATGGTATTTATATAATAATACAGGTGGAAAGAGTATATTAACAGAAGAAGAGGCCCAACATTTGTCTACCATGTCATCGTGTGAAGGATCCGAGCTAAAGAATTTACTACCGTACGTACGTCCAATTGGATCATGCCATGCTGATCGATCATTGTTTCTTATTAATTAATTGATGAATTACAACTCGAGTGTTGCTTAATGTTAGGCCTATGTCTGTCTCGTCGTAGGCATAATACCTGTTCTATTTATTCAGTTAGCGTGTAATGTCACTCTGTTTTATTAGTGTGCTTATGTTATGTATTCTAATATTTGATTGTGGGTGTGGGTAATTGGTGTGGGTGAGTCCATGTGGGCATGTATTTCTGTGTGTTTATGTGTTTATATATCATCTTTTTAATCCCAAGGAATGATTTTGTCATGATCCGAACCAGAATTTACGGATCTTACATGACAAACAACTGTAGACTTCCCGGGTGTAAACCTAATAAACCTACAAAGCCTCGAAACCTGTATCACAAACCTGCCCTCAAAACCTAGACAATAAGGATTGGAACACAAGTGCATCAACATAGTATTAATTATAAAATTATCACCAAAATATTGTCCAACAAAATTAGAACAGGACTCCCCCCCAACTAATAGGGAAAGACAAAAATGGCAATATTTGATAATATTTTGTTGGCTCAGAAACTAAGAAACTAGTACACTCATTGGAAAAAACACGATGAGAAACTAAGAAACTAGTAGACTACTTCGAAAAAAACACGATTATGATGATGCTTAAGATGGACATGGAAAAGACTTATAACATAGTTGAATCGGATGTTATCACCGTTGTAGTAACCAAAATAAACTTCCCACCAAAGGCTGATATAAGACAAAGAGACTCACTTTCTTCATACTTATTTATATTAGTCTCACAGGTCTTTACCAATATATTAAACATAGCAGAATCTTTGAACTTGTTAAAACTATAGGTGAGAACCAGAAAACATGACTAGGAGGAGGCAAGTTTCATGGACAAAACCAAACATCATCACCAAGCATTTAGATCAATCTATCCAAATTTGGAACTTCTAGCTCCTTTGTCCAGATGATCACTGCAACATAAGAAGATAAACCAAAAGATCAAATATGTTGGCAAAATAAAGGAGGGTTGGAAGAAAAATACATGAAAAGAGCCAGGAACTTGAGAATTGATAATAATGATAAAGGACAGAAATTAGTAACTAAAATATTGAGCATTATCCTGTTTACCATCAACTAACCAAAACCAAGTTGAACAAGTTAATGCACAACTTAATCATACCTAAGGATGTCAAGCAAGACAAAAAAGAATACCAGTAGATCAAATAAATATAACTTATAGCATGAGAACTTCAATGGGAAAAAAAAATAATAACTATACTTTTCCACATGTAAATGAATGGTCAAAGAAGAAAATGACCAATCACATACAAGTTTCCTGCATTATTTTAAAAAACCAAGGTATTTTATCTGCCAAATAAAAACCTGGTGGCTGCAAGCAAATTTAAATGACAGGATGATGATATGATAACAACAAAAGGATAGAACATTATCACAAGTCCTTTACCTGTTGCTGCGGATAGTTTCCATATCCTTGGTATGTTGTATATGCATACATATTAGGATCTTGAGGAGGTGGAGCATATCCATACGTGTCATATCCTTGTGCATAGCCATAGTAATTACCATTCCATTGGTTTGAATCATGTTGGGGCTGAAAGAACCAAACAAAAAAGCAATCAAACTCACAACATCATGAGCTGAACATAAAAAAAAAAAAAAAAAACATCATCTCAAGGCAAAAATCAACCTGTTTGTTAGGACTACGTCCCCAAGATAGCCGGATATTTTGGCCACCCAAGAGGGTTCCATGCAACAACTTCAAAGCTTCCTCAGCATTAGCTCTGAAGGCAACAGAGAAATAAGAATGGTCCAGAGTGAAATGATTCATGTAAACCTCCTCAGTGTAGGGAGCACAAACCTGTTAGCAAATTGAACAAACCCACACCGCTTGCCTGCAGGTATCTTTACATGGACCAACTCCCCATACTTGCTGAAAGTTTGCCGCAAAAAGGTCCTCCTCAGTTACATTTGTATCCAGCCCACCAACAAATATCTGTGTTGAAAGCTTTTACTTGTGAGAATTAAGGCAAGGTAATGCTCATATATGTTAAACCAGATACTTACCGTTGTGTTGTTTGGATCATTCTCAGATTCAGTTCCTTGTGCCTGATAGGAAGCTGCAAATAGAAATAGAGTAAAAACTAGCTCTAGAAAACCTAAAGGAAACATTAGTATCTGTGTTATCTTACTTGATTAGAATAAAATAACTACTCCATGGTGATCCAAGGACTAGAAGCAGACAGTAGTACCAGATCTGGATAAGCATGAGTAGATTTTACAGTAACTAGGCCTACAATTACCATAAGAAGAAATCTAGAGAGATACCCTAGCCAAAAAAAAAAAACAAGGCAACAAAGAGAACACAAAGTAAAAGGCAAACAGAACTAAAAACTCTATAGATACAGAGAGGGAATAAACAAAATGACAACTGCAAATAGATTAATTAAAACTTTCTGAGGAGGTAATTTGAGAATATAAAGCCTTAAAAATAAAGAACTGGGAAAGGAAAATAAAGAAGGCAATGAAGGCCCAAAAGGAAACTAAGAACTAATTATGACATAAACAGCAAAACTGACCTAAATCTGGCACGCACTACAGGAGAAATGCATCTCGGCTGAAATCAATTCCAGGCCAAGATAAGAGCCTCTTGGCATCCTGCTTTCATAGAACATGTATTCTTATAAGATTGCATTTACTTAAAAATTTACTGGATGAGCCCAACCTCACAAACGAAAGTCACTTGGGAGGACATATCATACTACATCTTAAGAAAATTAGGAGCTAGGCTTCTTATGAAGTTAAGAACAGCGGAATGTTATGAAAGAACAGCCTTTAAGCAAATAATTTGTGCACTTAGAGGGTGTCAATCAAGTTATGTGATAAGAAAATAACTACTACATTGAAAAATAAAACATATTGGCTACAAATATACACAGGAAAGATACTCTATAAGAAGTGTGTGCAGGAAAGAAATGCTACAGCTTTAGAAAATTTCAGAAACCTCCCTACCCTTTGAAGTATATTGTTGTTGAGCATCCGCACTCTTCTTGCTGGCTGCAGGACCAGTCCGAATTGGCCTTGAAGAGCAGTACATTCCATTCATTTCAGTCATAGCTCGTGTTTGTTCATTCAAATCACCAAATCTAACAAAGCCATAGCCTTTAGAGCGTCCAGTAATTCGATCAATCACAACCTTTGCCCCCTTTACAGAGGAATAAACAGCTTTGAATGTCTCTTCCAACATGAAATCGGTCACATCTGAGGCCAAATCTCCAACAAATATGGTATAATCAGCAGTATTGTCCCGTCTCTCACCACCGCCAAGTGATGCCCAATTCATTTTATAAACTTGGTCAACATTAAGCATCATCTGGCCATTATATGTTTGAAGAATCCTTTCCGCAATGGCACGTGTTGCAAATTCTAGAAAACCATAATTCTCTGATTGACCGGTCTGCTTATTGCGGATGATTTTCACAGAAATAAGCTGCAATAATGTAGTGCCACGTGTTAAAACTAACAAACTCATTTTGTTGAAAAACTTAATGCAAATAACCTCAATTAAACAAACATATACAGAAGAACGCAACTCCATGTTTTATTTTGAAGATTAACAAGTACAAAAAGAATGTAAGGCTATAAAACTAACATTAGTTTGCATATTTTGTTTCAGATACCAACACCTTACAAGATAAACACAGCAGAATCAAGAAAATGGTGATCAAATATTATAACTCCTAAGTATTATAACTCCTATGATTGGGGCCTTTTTTGATGCTTTAAAAAAAAGTGCAAATTGAGGGTTCCATAGGAATACAGATTAACTATGATATTTCCACCTATGCATTAAAGCACCTCCAAAATTAACTTTTTATAAGTTCAATTTTCCAATGAAGCTCATGGTTCTTTAAAATTGGTTAATTTCAAATTCAAGCTCCCTCTCGTGTATACAATTTATTTACTTCTCTCAATTGGAAAGGCAAACTTCAGAACCAAAATTCTTGCTCCCTTTAACCTTCATGTCACTCATCTAATTCATAAAAAAGGCAACCAATATTGGAAGAAGTTGGGAACAAGACCAGACCTTTCATCCACCTAGTAAGGCCCTTGACTCTAGTTTATAAAAACCCTAATCAGCAATTGGCAAACATACAGAAATCATAAAGAATAACATCAAAACACGAAATCAACAAAATATAGAACTAGCAGCAAGAAAGGCAATCACCTCTCCGTTCTGCAAGGGCTGGGAAAAGCAATTCTGAAGGTAAGCCTCGTCCATCCAGTGCTGCAAATCCCCGATCCAAAGTGAACGAATCTCATCCGCCGATCCCGGTTGCTGTCCCGACGGTAGCACCTGGTACTGCGGCGGCGGTGCCTGATACTGTGGAGGGTACTGCTGCTGCTGCGGTGGGATTGGAGGGGGGATTTGGGACGGCTGCTGGCCCCACATCGGCAGCGGCGGCGCCATCTGGGGCGGTGGCTGCTGGTATTGCGTCGGTGGCGCCATCATGCCCCACTGCGGCTGGCTCTGGGCCATTTGCTGCTGGTCCATCGGCAGCTGCATCATCCCTCCGCCTGGCTGCATCATCTTCGGAGCTGAGCGAAAGATAATAAAACCCTAACCCTAACGAGCAGCCAGGGCCGTATATAAAAGCCTGATCCGTAGGAGCGACGCCGCGAATGGTTATGGCGTGTTAAATAATTAAAATAATTTAAATCGGAATTTTAATAGTTGTGTTTTAATCCTAATGGTTATGGCGTATATTTTAATCCTAATTCTTTTTCTTTTATGTTGTGTTTTAAATTTTTAATCCAAAATTGAGATAATTCATTCATTAATACATGTTGATCCATAAGACGGGATTATATTAATTTTAAGTTTAAAAAAATTGAAAAAACATCTATCTATATTATTAAGTTGGAGTAAAAAAGTAATAGATAATTTTGATTTTAAAAAACTCCAAAAAAAACATCTATCTTCCATCTATATTATTAAACAGAAATAAATTGGTTATAGATAATTTTAATTTTAAAAAAATTCTAAAAAATCAAAAAAATAGGTTTGTGCTTTCAAATTTTTTAGAAGTTTAGATTTTTTAATTTTAAAAATCATAACAACTAACACGTTTTAAATCAATGATCATAGTTATTAACTCACACAAGTTATGATTATTTTATATAACTATTATTTTTTTAAAATATAAAAGTTGTTAACAACACGATAGACATTTGTTATTATATAAATTTTGTTTTTTAGAAAGTCTTCAACAACTTAAGAGTCATTTGTTAGTATTAAACTAATTTTAGGATGTTAATTGCTCCACATAATCCCTTGATATTTTGTGCTTTAATACCTCAATTCTTTACTGAAACCCTCTTTGCTTTTATTTATATTAAAAAAATCAGTAGTGGTTATCAGCTAGATAGATGTTGTGAGGCGTGACTTCCCGTAGAAAGATGTAGAAAGAGAGGCCAAAACATATAGATTGGTGAACTAAGAACATATATATGTATACATAAGGAATACGGAGGATAAGGAATCATAAAGTTACGTAGTTTCAACTAGGCAATGCTAGGTAAATGGTGACGGGGACTCCTAACAAGGAAAGCAGGAGTTTGCTACCAAATTTTAAAACATTCATATTTCAAGAGCAACAACCCAAACCCCTTCCGGAAAACACATGGGCCTCATACTTCTGGAAATGGATCAAGAAATAACAAGAAACGCTACAACATAACATCGCCATCACACCTAGTAGGGGAAACACCATTATATTACGGTTTGACAACTAGATCGATGGTCAGTCACTTACATTATGGTTCGACAATTGGATTGACTGTCAGTCACTATACGCCATCTATCCTAAACTCAAAGGGATGATATACGCGCTAGTGAGTACGATGGGGGAAGTGATACAAAAAAATTGCAAGGGGTGAAATCCTTCCCTCGTCAAAGAGGATCCCTTATTAATGGAAGGCACGGTGGAACTGAAGCACCTAACAAAGAAATTACAAGCAGAACCTGAGGGAGGGGAAGATATACAAGAACATTCTCTATCAAATCACTATATCGTTTCTTGATGGATGAGGAATGTACCCATCAATTACATTGGGGTTTTGGAAGCAACCGTGCCCTAATCAAACTATTCGCATGGCTTGCATGAGATAACAAAATCTTTACATTAGACAATCTAAGGAGGTGTGGATGGAGCGAGACCCGCAAGTTGTGCTACCTGTGAGAGAAGGAGGATGAAGAAACGGTTGAACACCTCCTCATACACTATGGTTACATGACAAACATGTGACAACACTTCCGCCAATTGGGTGTCACCCCTAAGAGATATGAGATCTATGGGGAGGCAACACGATGGCTAACCAACTGTAGAGGGGGACCAGAAAAGGATGTGATTTTCTCACCATGACCATACCATGACCATAAAACTAGAACGGAACTGAAGATGTTTCAAGATAAATAGTACATTTTCTCGAACATCATTCATGATATTGATTTTCTAACTCTTTCCTGCTTTAATGCAGCTCATGCATCCAAGATACCAAACTGATCGCTCTAGAATCCATCGTTAAAAAGAGCTCTTCGTTCACACCGAAAGATCATCATCACATCCACTAGGGGCAGACTACGATGACACCCACGAGTAAAAGAGTAACATCTCATATGGGGATATTTATTTCCCATATATTAGATCTCTCAGGAATCACATTTTTGTATTATGTACTATTTTCCTAATTCCTAATGAATGAGTGTGATTTATTCACTCTATCAAAAAAAAAAAAAAAAAAACAGCGGTACAGAAAAGCTCATCCTTTTGTTGTAAAGGTACTATTCAATTTTACTATACTGGAAGTGAAAAAATATTTATTTTTATTCATTAGTTAGAGGGTTTTATTCATTCTCACCCTCCAGATTTTTTTTTTAAGAATTTCTTTAACTATGATTGTTGTGGCATGATGCACTTATTTATATTCTACAAGTTGTTAATTTTATTACAAAATAAAAAAAATATAGAAAATGTAGAAAACTTTCTTCTACAAGAATAAAAGTGAACATCTCGTGACTGTGAATTCATTTCACTCCAAAGAATTCACTTTGCAAACTCCAGAAATTCATCACTTTCGGTACTATAATTAAGAACCTTAGTGCTAGTTTCTGTATCTCGATCAGATAAAATTGGCTATACCAAAGGCACTGAAATACTCCACAAAGAGAATTTACAATTCGGTATTAATCGATGCAGATTGGCTATATATGAGACCGATGTCTTGCTCATTATGTTTTCGAACTCTTGTCGGAATTGCTTCCATCGAAGTCAAGAGGTCTTTGAGGCTCAGGTAAGTGTTTCGCATACAAGGCATGCACCATGTCTACATACCCATTGATCTTGTGTGCTTCCCAGTCATCGGTTTTTATCGGCGGGAGATATTTTACCGTAAGAGGTGCTGGTCTGACTCGCAAACTGTTCTTCCTCCAGGCTAGGTGTGTGCCCGTGACAATCATTGGAATTATAGGCAGTTTAGATTGCAATGCTATGTGTACAAAACCCTGTGTTTCAAGAGCAACCGAAGAATCAGCGTAAGCACGGAGATCAACATCAAGAAGAAGTTGAATTAATACAAGCAAGGAACTGAGTTCGCCTTTTGAATGGAAGTAATCTCCCTGTTTTCATCGAAAGTGCCCTCTGGAAAAATTATTAGTGACAAGTTCTTCCTGACTACTGCACGAGCCACCTGATGTTAAGAAGGAATTAGCGATTAGAAGAAACAAATCTAAAGGGAAGGTGAAGAATTTGGTTGGGGAATAATTACCTCATTCATCGACTGAATTGCAGCAGTGGGGTTAGAGCGGTCGATACGGAGATGGTTTGCTAACACATAAAGCTGCCCAAATAGCGGGTACCAAATGATCTGTATATAGAGCTCTTTTACTGACTGTTAACTTGGATTTTAGAAAATCAAGAAATTCAGATAAACGAGAAAGCTACAGGCTTACCTCTTTCTTGGCAATGCCAACGGTACCACTCGGAGTAAGCCACATTACGAGGAAAATGTCCAAGGGTGACGCATGATTGCAGATATAGATACCCCTAGTGTTGGCATATTCTGAACCTTCGATAGTTATGGGGTTCCCTAAAATCCACATCTGAAGAGAAACAAGGGAAAATCATTACCCAGTAAGTCGGTAAAGAAACAGGCCTCAAATACAAACCACCGGTGATTTTTGATTTGCAGTGCACTGAGTGTCACAGCAATAACACAGCCCACACAATAGCAGAAATCAATGAAAACAGTGGAAACGATCATTCATATATAGACCTGTCCTTACACAGTAAGTTCCTCTAAAATGCAGTTAACTAAGATGAACCCAAAAGATCAGAGGTGCATGATTTCAGCTGAATGCACAATTGCAAGTGCAAGCATGTAGGCCCTTACTAATTAATTTCCCCAAATATAATCTTCAGCTTCCAAAGAGAAGAGTCCTTGCCGCATTTCCATTTCACCCAGAAGAGAATTCCTCAAAAATTATTAGCACCATCTAAATAAGTTTAGCTAATGCGACAATGCTTTTAATGACAGTCCTCAGAAGCTCTATCCAGAGAGTCTCACTACATTAAAAAACAACTGGCCTTCAAGGGGATATTTGACAAGCCTTTACAAGCACCTTATGCATGTGAGAGACTCTAATATAGCACTATCTATCCCAAGTCTCAAAATTAAATTTTTGCCATGATTGATAAGATATTGCTCCTTAGAAAATAAAAAGACGGAGACTAAGTTTTGGATCAGTAAATTACAGATATATATTATTTCAATCATATATCAGACTCTCCTCTTGAAACAGAACTGTTCTGGGATAAAGTAAATCAAAGGCCTGATAGTAGATGAAAGAATTTAATAAGAGCTTTTGGGGTGACTCAAGCATATTGGAGAAGAATCTCTTTTTCTAATTCAGCGAATCATAGCTTTACAGAAGAAGAAGCCCTTTGGAAAGTTCAGTAAACTTTAGATTAAGCCAGACATTCTTCCATGGAATCCCTTTAAGCAACGTGTGAATGAACAACCTGGGATTGAGAAAGACAAGCAGCAGTTCAAACTCAACCACAAAAACTTAATTTTCTTTTTTTATTTTTTGAGAAACCAATCGGCCGATTTCTCAAACACACACAACTCGGGCTAAGTGAACTGCAAAAGATATACAAAAAACAAAGAAGATCAAACCTCCAACAACTGGATCGAGTTGCAAACAAGAAAGCAAAAGAACAACCAGATAATCAGACACATCTCCATCTAGATTTTTTTTATTTTTTGAGGAATTTCACCAGAAAAATTGAACAACAAGAGCTACACAAACTCAATCCAAGTATCACTCATCCAACAATTTGATGAAATTGCAAGCAAACAAAAGACATAAACCAGACAAAGCAATCTAAAAACACAGAATTTCAGGCAAGGAACAGATCAAACAGACAGAAAGATTGAAACTTTACCAGCATCCTCCCGGTTACATGGCCGTACAAGTTCCCCTGCCGCATTCTCTCGTACGGCCAGGGCAGCAGCACCACCATAACAACCGCCCACACGGCCGTCGTCACCATCATCGCCAGAAAGCAAACAACAATCCTCAAAACCGACAGGATCACAGTCCACAACCGATCATCATCCTCGTACCAACATTCCGTACCAGCAGGCTTCCTCTGCTGTTCCGCCGCCGCCGTACTCTTCTGCTGCTGAGCCGGCGTGCCGGACGACCGGAAGTTCGTCTCAAAGCAACTCTCAAGCCTTCCAACACTCCAAAAATCCATGCTTTAGCTTATTGAACAAGCTAATAAGAAGATTAACAGCAACCAAAGCAAGAAGCAATGTTCATAAGAGGAGCTTATCTAAGGATTAATGATATATAGACTGAATGAAAACTCTTGGATTGATGAAGCTTCAACGGAAAAGGCTGGATCTTTGTTTGTCTGGTTGAGAGCGAGAGAAAGGACAGAGGAGGGGTTTTGTTTGGCGTCTTGGTGCTTCCCTGGTTTGCGGGTTAATGGAGCTTCGGAATCCGATATCAAGATTACGGATTCGGATGAAGATCCGGAATGGATATTACATAATAATTGTTTTTTTTTTAAAAAAATTTTTTAACAAGGACAACAAGCTAACATAAAGTGTACAATGTGTTAGCTCGTTCCTAAATCAGAGGAGAATAACACCATATGTGACATTTATTTTCATAATTATTAGAATTGGATCGGATATTGAACCTTTCAAGGTCTGGGTCGCCGATTCGCCGATTCAGTCACCTGGTCAATTAGATCAATGTTAGGTCAATATAAATATATTATAGATAAATAATAAAAGATTATTTTAAATAATTTAATACTTGAAAAATAAAAAATAATGGTTCAATCACCGGTTTAATCACCGCTTCACTCGGTTCAACCATGTTCAATTACATTTCTGGGTCAATTACAGAATCAGACCGATTCTATGATTGGTTCACCCGATCGGACCACCGATCTGGTGGTTCTGATAAAGTTGTTAAAATGAGGGATTTATAAGAGTGAGGATTTGATCTTGAGTTTATCCACACAAAAACCCGATTTTAACAAGGGACTGAGGTATCAATTGATTCATGAAGAAGTGTTGGTTAATTACTAATTTATTTTTTAAGTTGGATGAAGTTGATAAGAATTAATTAAATATTATTTTATAAATTTAAATTGGAAAACGGGTTCCGGGTTCAAGACGAGTGAGATGGTGACGTGGACTGGTTGGACTTCATGGTTGTGTTTTATAGTGAACGTACCCGACCCGCAACGACGGCTTTCTAGAATATTTGGTGGGCCTTGTGACCTTGTCTGCTCTTTAAATGCGTGGAGTGTCACGTGGACTGACTTTATTGTTTGATTGGTCTTAATTTGAGGTTAGAAGAGATGGATCGGAATGGAACCAATTGGGACATTGAAGAACAATGTGGACTTTTTGGGTTCCAAACAAATAATAATCAAAGTTGATTGATATAGACTGTCATTAAATTGTAATTAGCACACAAAACACATGATTTTCTAGTTAATCATCCTTGTCTTTGAAAGTGACTTTGGTGATCATAGTCATTTTACCAACCTTATGAACACCACCACCACAAATTCATGCAGTGTTGTCAACATTATTGGCCACCATCCACAAATTCTAATAGGTATAGTATAAATTATCTTTTATAGTTGAGGTTGTTGAGTGGGGTGGAGGGAGTAAACTAGGTGGCAACTTAATAATAACTACATTTACTAAAGGGTTATATGATGATTTTTTTTTTTTTTTTGGATAAAGTAGATAAATCATGCTTTCTTTCATAGTAAAGATAGCCAAATAATTCGTACATTAATAATAAAAACTAGAAAGATACATTATGGATCATGCATGTGGCCTAAATGCATGTGTCTACTCATCTCCCACACTTCTAAGGAAGCTTCCTCATTTGGAGGTTATGGTTGATCTTCCCGGTTAAAATGTAGATTTTTTTTTAATGAGGGATTTCATGGTCACCAATTTGCTTATGATAAATTGTTTATTAAACAAAAGTCATGAAGTTTTATAGAACGACAATTAGATCGGTTATACTAAAATGAAAATGTTAAGATGGATAAGTGGTCATATAACATTGGATAAAATGACAAATGAACACATTCCACAAAAAGTGCATATTATACCAATAGAAGATAAAATAAAAAAAAGATGTTTAAGATGATTGAAACACGTGCGATATAAACCCTTAACTGCCCTGGTTCGAAATTATAATAATTTAGTAATAAAAATGATGAAAAAAGATAAAAATAGATAGAAAAACTTATGTGGAGAGGTAATATTTAAGAACCTATATATATTAAATACTAGTCAAATCTTATCGATGGAAGTATACGGATCGAGAAAAGAGGAAGAAAAGGAGGAATGAATGTGAGCATAATACCAAATTGATGGTGGGCCTAAGAAGGAGAAACACTAGAACTAAAGAAACATCCATTATTGTCCTCCAAAAAGTAAAAGTAGTTGAACAGGGAGGAAGCATATGATCACATCTTCAAGTGTACTGTTCTCTTAAGCTGTTGAATTATCAACAAATACACGACACATCTTTCTAACTTTGAATCTTAAACTCTTGAATTGGAAAGTGATCTTCCTCTCTCTCCTTGCATCTGCCTCTTCCATCACCTTGTTGATCAAGAACTGTGCCTTCTTGTGCTGGAGCTCTTCTCTGTCATCTTTGTCAACCTCTGAGTAAGAGAAGGATATGTTCAAGCAGCTCATTTTTATGATTGAACTTCTTGGGATTCAAAGGGAGGATGTAGTTATATATATAGAAGAACCATATGAACTGTGAACAATATATAATAAGCTTCATGCTCTTGTTTCATAGCTTAGTTGAAAAGCAGAAACAAACAGAGCACTGACTGAATCAATGTGAGAGTAGAGAAGATGAGGAATCCATGTTGTTAGTTCTTCCAAAGATTGTTTGGTGGTTCTTCCAAAGCTTTCACATGGGGGCGTTTGTCTCATTTGTTAAAAATATATATATATATATATATATATATATATATATATATATTTTGTAGAATCTAAAACCAAAGATGAAAACATAATTTATAGATATGAAATTCTTTCATGAAAATTACATGAAAAAAGAAGACATTTGAATGTTTTAACAAATTAATTTACTTGTTGGTGATTTGGATTGTATAGTGAACTCCTTGGCATATTCTTCTGTGGAAATAGTAAACAAACATATAAGTCATCTAAGAAGGTCATGCCAATTCAGTAGGCATACAAAACTTCATTGTTTAATCAATATGCGCTTTTAATTTATTTTTTTGGGTAAATTAAAAAAAAAATCCATGTGGTTTATTTGCATAATAGGGAAAGTGGTTTTTTTGAAAAAAATATTGTGATTTCTCTGGTTAATAAAAAATGAAAAAACCGTTAACCACTTATTAACGGTGTTAACCCATGTTTAGTTGGTAGAGTTATTTTTGTCCATTTTTTTTGGTTTTGACCTCTCAAATTGATGGAGATTTGAAAGAAATCCAATTTAGGATAATTTTCATATAAAGTTCGACATCTATTTTACAAAAATTGATGAAAATATCCTTGTTAACTTAACACTGTTAGTGGGAGTTAACGATTTTTTTTTTAACTTTAGAAACCATAGGGTTTTTTTTTTTTTTGAAAACTACTTTCCCTATTATGCAAATCCGTGAAACCACATGGATTTTTTTTTGAAATTTACCTCTTTTTTTTTGCAAAATAACCTTAAAAACAATATATTTTTAAATTTGACTTTGGTTGGATTTTTTTTTTTTTTTGACAGAAAGAGCTTAAGTTTAGGCTATTTAAAAAAGAGAAAACAGGACACATCAAGCATCAAGGATGCATCAAACAAAAAGGATAAAGATTGCATTCCTGAATTAACCAGGATATCTTCCAGCCACCTAGGCCTATCCTTTCCTTTGTGAAACAATGATAGCTAAGGATTAGTTCTTCCATGCTTTGCCAAGGCATCCGCCAGGTAATTGAGTTCTCTTGGACGGTAGGCCACCTCCAGTAGTGGTATCTGATCAAGCAAGCATCTCACTTGCTGAATATCATCCTGCATTCCCCAGCTAGTTGGCAGGTTGTTCTTCATTATGAGCTCGATCCCTGAGTCGGTGTATACTTTATTTGGTTGCAAACTATGGCTTGCACTCTGTTGTAGAGTTTCTTTAATAGCCTTCAATTCAACTTGTATGCTTGATTCTGCATATATGGATGTTGCTCCAACAAGTAGAAGCATAGTTGCTCCTTGCAGTACTGCAAAACCAAGACTATAATGAGGATATTCATCATATTTGGAGGCATCAGAGAAAACTATGATGTCATTATTATAAATTGAAGTGTTTATAAACTCCATGAATCGTCCTCTAGTTCTCCATAGATTTCTGATTTCCTTGAGTAACAAAGAGGGCTTGATGAAATATTTGATGGGGAAACATCCTTTTGTTCTGGAACACCAGCTCACATCTCACTTTCCATATACTCCAAGCACACGATGCAACCAAGCATTTGAAGGCTTGTTTGTTCTTCCATTCAATTCCTTGGGTCCCAAACAACCAATCACCATCAAGAATACTGTCTATGAAGGAACAATCAATGCCCATATGTGCTGCCACAAGGCTCCAACACTGCCTGGATATGGGGCAGAGACACACAAGGTGTTCCATAGATTCCCAGTTTAGCTTACAATGGGGACATAGCCTCTGGGGTCCAATATTTAGATTATACAGAGCTTCATATATTGGAAGTTTGCCATGAAATAGTTTTCCATATGAATGTTTTAACCCTGAGAGTTATTGGCAATTTTCACATAATATACCAGCCCTCCCATTTCTCATTTTTAAGGTATTGTGGATGATGGATGTGATTGCATACAATATACTTTGGTTGGAGTATTAATTGGATCGGCATTTAAAATGTAAGCTTCTCACACGGATAAAAACAAGCATTTGAACAGTCTCATAAATAAAATAAAATGTTAAATTTGTTGGATAAATATAATATAGGTTTTTATAGAAGTGGGATGATTTAAATGGTTAGTTTAAGATTCATAAACAAGATAGGATATCTAAATAAATTTAATTAACAAGTTAAAATACTAGTAAATGACGGGACTTGGGTTTTTCTAAAAAATAATAGTTATATATAATACAAATGCCACCTATATTGTTAACGACTTTGGTAAAAATAATAGTTATATAAAATCATCATAACTTGTGATTCGTTGACTACTCTCAAAACATAACCACCGGTTTAAAATGTGTCGTTTCCAACGATTGTTATGTTTTTTATTTTTAAAATTAAAAAAAATCCAAATTTAAAAAAATTGAAAGCATGAATTTAATTTTATGGTTTTTTAAGAGTTTTTTAAATTAAAATTATCTATAATTGATTTCTCAAGTTAAGTAATATAGATAGACATATGTTTTTTAAAATTTAAAAATTTCACAATTCTAAAACAATTCGAAAGTAGGAATCTATTTTTTTTTTAAATCAAATTATCTTTAACCGATTTAGAGTAATATAGATAGAAGATAGATGTTTTTTAAAATTAAAAAATTAAAATTCTAAGAAAATTTAAAAGTTCTAATCTAATTTTTTGGTTTTTTTTACTTTTTTAAAATCAAATTTATATATAACCGAAATATAGATAGATAGATTATTTTTAAAATTAAAAAAATCCAAAATTCTATGAAAATTTGAAAGTAATTTTCTATTTTTTTAAAAATTAAAATTAAAATTATCTATAATGGATTTACTCCCATTGTTAATTAATTAGTTTATTTATTATGAAATCTGTATTCAAAATGTTAGATTATTTGTATTTTTTTATGGGTAAATTATTTATAAGTCCTTGAAAATAAGAACCCCCTCCCACTATTTGCTACACCCCCATCTATCCTAGGGACCCCAAAAGAAAAAAATAAACAGTGGCAGGAACCTATAATTAATTTCTTTTTTTATTATTACCAATTATCACAAAAAATCTCAACAAAAAACAGATAATAATTATCACCAAGTTTTTAACTTTTTACCAAATCGCTATTGAATTCGGATCTTGAAGAGATTCCGGATCCAAATCCGACTCGGGAGCGTCCACATCGTCATTCTCGTCCTCACTTCCCGCGCTTTCTCTCCCATCCCCAAGATCCTCTTTCCCCTCCTTCCCCTTCGTTTCCGACGAACGGCCACCATGAGCGTCGTCGGCTTCGACGTCGGCAACAACACCTGCATCATTGCCGCTGCCAAGCCGGGCGCCGGCATCGAGGCACTCCTCAACGAGGAGTCCAAGCGCGAGATCCCAGCCTCCATCTCCTTCTCCGAGAAGCAACGTCTCATCGGCTCCTCCTCCTCCCCCCTCCTCTACCCCTCCTCCACCTTCTCTCAGATCAAACAACTCATCCTCGCCCATCCCAAGTACCGCCATCGTCTCTCTTATCTCAACCGGAAGATCACCCTCACCCCTACCCACCTCCTCGCCATGCTCCTCTCTCATCTAAAGATCATCGCCGAACGATCCCTCAAATCCCCCGTCTCTGATTGCGTCCTCTCCTTGCCCTCCTACGCCTCCGATCTCGCACGCCGATCTTATCTCAATGCCGCTCACATTGCCGGCTTGAACCCGCTTCTTTTAATCCACGACACGACGGCCACGGCATTAATCTACGGCATCTACAAGACCGACTACCCCGACGACAAGCTCCATGTCGTCTTCATCGATATCGGCCATAGTGACACCCAGGTCTCCGTCGTCGCCTTCGAGCCTGGTGGAATGCATGTACTCTCGCACGCCTCCGATCCCCTCCTGGGTGGCCGCGATTTTGACCAAATTCTTTTCAAGCATTTCGCCGAACAGTTCAAGGACAGGTACAAGATCGATGTTCGTTCGAATGCCAAGGCTTGCGTTCGGTTGCGGGTCGCCTGCGAGAAGGTGAAGAAGGTCTTGAGCGCGAATGCGGAGGCGCCGATCAGCATCGAGTGTTTGATGAATGACAAGGACGTGAGAGGGTTTATCAAGAGAGAGGAATTCGAGAAGCTGGCGTCAGGGTTGCTGGAGAGGGTGCTGGTACCATGCAAGAAGGCGCTGGAAGACGCCGGCGTGGGGATTGATACTCTGCATTCTGTCGAGCTCGTCGGATCGGGATCCAGGATCCCGGCGATCGTGAGGATCTTGACCGAGTTCTTCGGCAAAGAACCAGGCCGGACGCTCAATGCAAGCGAGTCCGTCGCGCGTGGCTGCGCGCTTCAGTGCGCCAAGCAAAGCCCTCTGTTCAAAGTCAGGCGTTATGAGGTTGGCTGCCTTCGATTTTACTTTATTTTATACAGCATTGTGTGTGTTTCTATGGTGCTATATATCATTCCATTTGATTTTTATTCTTGAAGTTTTGCATATATATATATATATATATATATATATATATATATATATATATACCTCTCTCCCTATCTCTGCAGGTGCATGACGCAATGGCTTACTCTGTAGGTTTTGCTTTGGAAGGAAACAAGGTTTGCACCATTTCCAGTGATGCAATTTTTCCAAAAGGCCACTCTTTTCCAAATTTGAAAGTTCTCAGCTTTGACCGAAGTAGTACATTCCGTCTGGAAGCGTTTTATGTTGATGACAATGGAGTTCCACTTGGTGCCACTGCCAAAATTAGTTCATTCTTGGTATGTCTGCTTGGCATATATATGCTTCATATGGAATTATAATGTATGCTAATAGATTTCTTTTTATATAGTGGGCATTTTTTTTTTTGAAGAAGTGGATAAACCACATTTTATTTAAATTAGCTTAATAAGTTCACAATGCTTGGTCATGACGGGAAATACATAAAGCAAATACATCGTTTAACACACTCATTCCCTCTGCCAGCATCCCATTCCTTCATTGATCCTTTCTATTCTTGGGCCCGGCCTGGGCTATCCCCTGAGGAGGCTCCTTCTTCGCTTGCCCTTTCTGGTGTGTTGGATGTGAACTCCAGGCTTCGTTTCACCAGGTTTGCCGCTTCCTCCAGTTTTGCCTTTTTCGCCACTGGAGCTGCATCCAACCAAGAAATAATGAGGAAAGAAATATCCCGAATGATTCTTAAAAAAACGCGTTGTTTTCCTTGGAAACATCGTCTATTTCGCTCCCCCCATATACTCCAAGTGATTGCCATCACCGAGATATCCCAGCCCCCTGTGAGGGTATTGTCCACCCTCGAAGGGGATCCCCTAGCCCCCCATAAGGTTCGAAGCTCCGTTTCCCCTGCACGGGACCGGAACAAAGTCCCGAAGTGGTTCCATATATGTCTTACATATGGGCAGGAGGTGAGCAGATGTTGTGCTGATTCATTTTCTGTTTCACACAGATAGCACATATGCCTGTCCCCTCGCCACTGTCTTCGATGTAGGTTGTCTAAGGTGAGGATCCGGTTCTCCCTAGCTAGCCAGGCGAAAAGTTTCACCTTAAGGGGGCATGGTTGACTCCAGAACCCCTTCTTCAGGTCACTCCTTATACCCCCATCTGTTCTAAATCTGTATAGTGATTTGACAGTGAATATTTTGTTGTCTGTGAGCCTCCACCTCCTCATATCTGGTACCAGCCAATTTTCAGTGGGCTCGACAAGCACCAATCGAATAGCCTCAAAACCCTCAGCATCCCGGGCCGCCAGAGGTCCCGGTTTAAGGATTGGGAGGCCGTCTTGGATCCTGGATCTCGCCCCCTGGATAGTAAGGTGGTTTGATATTATTAACTCTTGCAAGCCCGGGTATGTGTTTGTCAAGGATACTCCATTCCACCAGTTGTCTTTCCAGAAGTTAGTATCTTTACCATCACCTGGTTTTATACATATGTTGGCCATTACTGGGTGGACTTCCGACATGTGCTCTTCCAGAACGTGGATGCTCGTCTTGGGGCTGGTTTGTGTGGATCAATGTGCCTTCTCCTTGCATAAATGGCATGAAATATTCTTTGGCATAACCCCGTACCCCCAGTGAGGATTCTCCACCACCATTTTCCCAACAGTGCGCCGTTGAAGGTGCGAAGGTCTAGAATCCCCCATCCCCCATTGGCTTTAGGCCTACATAATCTTCCCCACCTTACTAGGTGATAACTGTGAGTCTCCTTATCCACCCCTTTCCATAAGAAGTTTTGTCTTATCACATCAATCTTCTTAATGACCCAGTCTGGGAGGCGGAATGCGGACATCCAGTGAATTGGAATGGCTGAGATTACCGAATTTAACATCGTTAATCTTCCTCCAAGTGAGAGTAATTTTCTTTTCCACGATGTCAATCTTCCCCGAATCTTCTCCACAAGTATGTTCCAGTCTTCTTTTTTGGGTCGTCCCCCCGATAACGGCACTCCCAGGTATTTTATCGGGAGGGTACCTGTTGTACAATTAAGCACCTGTGCAAATTCTTCAATTCTGTAATCTATCAGTTTGATCGGAATGATGACGCTCTTGTTGTAGTTTATCCGTAGACCCGAGAGGCCCTCAAATAAATAAAAGATTAGCTTTAGGGTACGGGCTTCTTCAAGACCTCCTGTGCTAAAGATTTTATAGTGGGCATTTTTTGATAACTTCTTGGTGCTTCAAGATATTTTGTTATATGTGGATGACCTTTTACTCTTTGTTTTTTCTCTCAACGCAGGTTGGCCCTTTTCAGACCAAAAAGCCTGGTGGAAATCCAAAAGTCAAAGTTAGAATTCATTTAAATCCTTATGGAATTGCTGTTGTGGGCTCAGTTTTGGTAAATTTAATAGTGATTATTAGTTTTATAGAGGTTTCGAGCCACAATTAGTTAAAAATAACTCTTGTTTGTCTGTCATTCTCCAATTCTTTAGTTGATTGAAGATGATACCAAAGATACAGATTCAAGCGAAGCAAGTTGCTCAAATTCATCTAACACAGAACCTGCAAAAGCTGTTGAAAGTGAAATATCTGAGGAGTCTGAACCTACTGTAGTAAGTCTGGTTAAGTTCAATTCTTCAGTTCTTCTGTATATCTTGTCCTTCAAATGACTGCCCAGAAGCTATCTTTATTTCTCCCACTATTTGCCTTTAAGCTTCTATGCATGAATAATCTGGACTTCTACTCGCTTTGTTTTCCAAGCATTTTCTTTCTTTTCCTTTTTATTTCTGTAGGTTTTGTGGTATTCAGTATTAGCTGCACTTAAATTGTTGATGCAAAAGCAGAAGTGGATATATTATTTCAATTTTTCTATGATACAGTGTCATGTCACAATGTCATGCTTAGTGAAATTCATCTCAGAATAATATTTCAGGTTGACAGCACGACCACAGAAAAACTTTCAAAAAGGCTTCATTTACCAGTTACTGAGACTGCATTCGGTGGAATGACCGAGACTGGGTTTTCTGGAACTCAGGAGCTCGAGAAGCAGCTAGCTGATCAGGACAAGCTTGTTGAGCAAACCAAAGAGAAAAAGAATGCATTGGAAGCCTATGTTTACGACGTTCGCAACAAGGTATTATTAAGAAAAAGCTTTCATTTCTTTAATAGATAATTATTGATTGCATCAGTTATGCCAGTAGCTTTTTGAGAGATATCGTAGCTTCGCCACTGAATCAGAAAGGGAAGAAATCTCCATGGGTCTGCAACAAACAGAAGAATGGCTCTACAGTGAAGGTGATGATGAAACAGAAACTGTCTACAGTCATTTTCTGGAAGACCTGAAGAAGGTGAACTGTAATCTGCTTTAGGTGGAATTCTACATTGTTCTTTGTTCATATGTTATTTATTTATGATAAATATGGACAAGGAATTGGAAGCTGGCCCCATCCTTGAGGGGAGTGAACTGTTTATATGATCTCTTATATTTTACTTTTTTCAATCTCATAAATCATTGTTTATTTTTTCTTGGGTTTTAACCAACAATAGCTGGCTGATCCCGTGATCAACCGATACAAAGAAGAAGCAGCTAGAGCTCAAGCAACAAGGAAGCTTTTGCAAACTATAGTCGACAACAGGATGGCTGTAGCAACAATAGCAACATATGAACGCGACATGGTAAGGTGTCTAGGTTACAGTGAAGCACCAAAGCAAACACTGCAATTCTCCTTTTAACTTTGCAATATTCATTCTCAAATTGCAGGTCATGAGTGAGTGCAACAAAGCAGAACAATGGCTGAGAGATAAAAATCAGCAGCAGGATTCTTTGCCAAAGAGCAGTGACCCAGTGTTGTGGTCACATGAAATTCACAAAATGACAGAGGAATTAGACAAGTTATATATTTCAGATCTCCACTTAATTCAACCCTTTTTCTTCAGATTTTTTCTATTCTTTTAAAGTTCTGATAACTTGGTTACCATAGTTCATTTTCAGACATGCTGACTTTGAGTCTATTTTGTTATATCTCAGATCATGCAAGCAAGCACTGAAGCTCTTAGCTCCTACATCTGTATCCGAGAGCCGTCCTAACCTCCCTTCAGCTGACACGAAAACAAATTGCACTGACACAAAATGATGGGAATATGTACGTAATTGTTTCCCATCAGTTGGTTATTTTACTCCCTGATTAGGATAACACCAATTTTTTTAGCCATAAATCTACACTTCCATTTTTTCTAGTCTAGAGCTTCCTCCCTCTTATCTTATTGTTCACTGTCCATTGAGATTTAGCATAATGTTTTTGTTCACTGTCAAATATTTGATTGGAAATACATGGTAGCTGAATAACATGCTATGATAATCTGAAACCAGAATTCGGATATTTTCCAATAAAATTCATAGAAATAATTGAAAAAAAAAAGTAACTCTTAAGCTTTCCTGGTATCTATGATTCTGGACTTCATTGAATGCATTACTCAATGCTGAGTGGTTGTTTCTCGGCCTCCCATTTATCCAACCTCTTCAGGGCTTCTTCAACCTGAAGGCCAACCAAAACAAAGGATACATTAGATAAGTAAAAAAAAAGCTTATCATCAAGATAAAATATCTCAAGTGCAACATTGTCACCATCTACAAATTAAGTTACATCAAACACTTCATGTTTTATTTTTTTATAAATGTGGACAAGCAACCTGTGGTTTGCAAGAATCCGGATCCTCTCCTTGTTTTTTCCCTCCTTGTATTTCCTTGTTTTCAATCTTGGCCATTGATTTTAAAATCCAAAGGCCAAAAGCTTGTCCAAGTCGGCTTTCCCTCATTGAATGAGTCTTGGAGTTTAAAATCAATTGCGAAAGTTCGAATGGATAAGTTTTCTACTTTGGATTTTAAAATCAATGGCCAAGATTGAAAACAAGGAAATACAAGAAGGGAAAAAACAAGGAGAGGATCTGGATCCGGTTTGCAACCTCTTCTTCTAGGAAAGAATGTGTTGGTTTCCAACACTCCATGTCGGAACTTTTTTTTTTTTACGAAGTTCATAATAATTTACTTGGCTGGAACAGGAAAGTAAGAAAGTGGAGGTTTAATGACATTCACAGAGACTTTTTAGAATAACCAAGCAATAAATTATTAGTAAGAATCACATGGCCATTAGTGATGAAAGTAACCTTCATTATTGCTTAAAGGAAGGCTCATCATCAAGGAAATAGAAAAAGTAAAAAAATTTCTATCTATATATATACCTCTTTATTCCAATCAGTCCGGAAGGTAACCCACAACAGAATCAAGGTCTGGATCAATGTTCCTCCAATCATACCTCCCCATAGTCCCTGTTATACCATGAAAACCACTAATCAATTATTAATCAAGCACTCTAATTAATAGCTTATAAAGCATCAAGAGGAGTATCATTTTTATAAATCACACTCATGACTCACCTTAGCTCCCAACCCAAACTTGAAGCCAAGCAGACAACCAATAGGGATCCCAACAATGTAGTAACATCCCACATTGACATAGGCCACAAATGCTTGCCATCCACATCCAACAGCCACACCTAGACATAGACATGAATGAGTCTGTTCAAACTCTCTTACCATACCATTCAAACATTTGAAATCAATTTGTTCACCATTAATTATGTAACCTTTGGCTAGCTAGGTTGACCATTCCTACACTTCTGTTTTTCTTCTTTTTTTTAATAAAAAAAATTATATGAATTAGTTTCCTTTATTTAATTAATCATGTCACCCATGAATCAACAGATTGAAGATCTAGAGAGAAAGATGCGTACCAGTTAAGACGGGTTGGATGCCATTGAGGACAAGAGTGATGGCTAGCAAGGGACAGAGATCAGATACAGCATGGGCCACAGTCTCCCCCTCTGTGAATGCATAGCTAACAACATCTCTTATGCAAAGGATGATGATGGCCAAGATCACTGCTATCACGAATGACAACATCGTCACAACCACAACTGAGAACGCTGCTGCTTTTGGATGCCCAGCTCCAAGCTCATTGCTTACCCTCACACTGTCACAACAGTAATTAATATTCAAAAGTTCAAAGTTAAATGAACAACTGATATATATGTAGAATTTACTTGAAATTGAAGTTTAAAATTAATCTTTTAACAACTGATTAACTAACCTGGCAGCAGCATTGAAACCAACAGAGATCATGAACACCCACCCAGATATTGTCATACTGCATAGGTACATGCACGGTACCCACATGAAAAACCAACAGTTAGATCCGAAAAGCAAAACACCTTTATAAAAAAAAAAAAAAAAGGAAGAAATAACGGTCATCAAATATCTAAGTCTAATGTGAAGATGTGTGGTGCTCCTGAATGGTCCAACCAGCGATAATCCAAGTCCAACGCCAGCACAACACACAGTGACTGACTGACATCTTCCTGGCACCCACTTGCATTCCATGAAAGTTAAAGCTGAAGTAAAGGCAACGAAGGACACAAAACTACTGAGCTTACCAAATAGAAAGAGAGTCAAGAGCCAACTCTGGATTCGGAAGCAGGCCGGCGATGAGGACCATGACCTGGAAATACCAAGTCTCCAAGCACAGCATCACGGCGGACGCCGCCGAGAGCTTGAAGAATCCCCAGAGGTCCGAGAATGCCTTCCAACTGAACCCAGCCCAAGTATACTTGCACCTCTCACTGATCACAATATAAAGGAACTGAGCTCCGACGACGATCCACCATGACAAGCTCAGCACCAGCGACGCACCCAACAATCCAATCCCGAGCTTGTAGACAGCCAGCCAGCTGAGAAGAAGATGTAGAACAAGAGTTGCACCTGATATATAAGCACTTGGCGCTACAATGCTTTGAGCTTGGAGAAACTTTTGGATGGGAAAGTTGGCGGCGTAAGCGAAGATCTGAGGAATCAGGCCGTAGACGAAGATGGACGCCGCCGAGGCGATCTCCGGCGACTGGCCCAGCAGGATTAGTAATGGATAAGAGAAGCCGTATATGATGGCAAGGGGAATACCAGTGGCCATCAAGAGCACTGTGGATCTTTGCAAGTAGACACCGAGCATGTCGTACTTGTGCGCGCCGTACGCTTGGCCGCAGAGTGTCTCCACCGCGCTGCCCATTCCGAGCTGCATGCATGTTTTAACTGGTTAGCCATCCATTTGAAACTGGAGCAAGAGATCATGAGAAGTTGATTGATTGATTGATTACCATGAGACCGTAGGCGAACATTTGGACGCCGGTGTTGCCGAGAGAGGCGGCGGCGAGCTCAAGGCTGCCGAGATGGCCGGAGAAAATCTGTGTGGACATGGACATGACGTAGTTGATCATGTAGACCATGACTGCTGGTGCTGCAAGGAGGACCAGAAGCTTCATCTCTTTTGCCGAGGCTTTTGAGAATCGCCGGAGAAAAGGTACGCTGGTGTCTGTGAGTATGTCCTCTAGTTCCTTGCTGGCTCCCTCCCCATCGCGGGAAGCTTGCCGCGATGGTGGTGATTGCTCTAGCAGAGGAGTGATAAGCTTCTCGCCAGAGCCATTGGAGCCCATGGTGGTTGGTGCGGGGGAGGAGAATTAGATGGCGTTTGGTTTGGGTTTTTTAGGAGAAGTCCCTGTTTGAAGTCTTCTTATATACACATGAGTAGGGTGCCTTCTACCGTGCCCATGCCGTGGAAATCTGGCACCCAAAAAATATAAATCCAGTATCTATTCTTTATTTTAGTGGGCATTCAATGGTAGCGTACCGTGGGTTAAGAACAACGACACGTTAGAATACACGTATGACGAGTGGTTGTTTTTAATTTGTCCTCCTTTTTTATTGGCTGTCGAAGTGTTTGGTTCTTATTTGGTGGGGCCCGTGGGGGTGAGCTCTTGTCATTCAATCATCTGGATGGTTCACTGCTTTTGTGGATCACGTGATTTTGAATAGATTTGTCATTATCAGTCCTGCTTTTCTTTTATTCTTTCCCACTGATCCCTTTTATTAATGGACCGTGTATGTTTTCCGAAAAATATCAATAATTTACATTTCCAATAAAGTTGGAGGGATTTGTATTTGTCACGAGTTTTTTACTTTAACGTAACATCTTCTGTTCAGTCATGTGGGCTCTATATGTTTTTGTACTTGGCTGGCCAGTTTTATGTATTTTCATTATATTTTCAGTAAGTTTTGTGGAGGGGGGAGATTTGTATTTCTGACTAGGTTTTTATATTTTATCTCATAGTCCACTTGCAAGGTTTTTGCTTATTTTGTAGATTGCTAATGAAGACATTATTTTCTTTTATAATGGGTTAAGGTGAAAATCGGTTTTGATTCTAACTTCATTCTAACCGTTGAATTTATTTGGAAGTCAGAATTTAGAACAATAAGGAAACCAAAGAGAAAAACCAAACAATCAGAGAGAGAGAAACGGTGAGGAAGAAGGTGGAGGCGATGGTGACCACACTGGATGTCTGCCGGGGAGGCCTATGCTTTTTGGTGAAGATGATATGCATTTTTCTTGGTTGGAGGAGTCTTTTTAAAACTAGAAGAGTGAAATCCCGCCTTCCCCTCTCAAATCTGAGCCCTCGCCTTAAATCTAGTCCTCATATCCGCAGTATAATTGAATTTCCCCATCTAGTAATAATCCGTGTGCTGTGATCCTGGAGAGCCACGTGCCTTCGTTCCAACCGTTGGATGCTTGCTAGAGAAACACTGTGCTTCTGTGGTCGAACCAGGCACAACCCGATGGAGAAGGAAGCCTAGAAGCCATGGCTTGACCCGTTGGTCCGAAGGAGGTTGCCGAGGGGCCTTAACCTTTTGAGACCGGGGGGCTTCAGATGACCTTTCACGTCTGGATGGGCACAACATGTTTTCCCATCTTCCTCCCTATTATAATGTATAAAGAAAGTCATATTATAGAGTTTATCATGTTATTCAAGTAGTAGTTTGTGTTAGAGAAAGTATGCAAATGGCTAAATCTGAAAGCTTCCATAGTGAGAGTGATTTATGTCTTCCCAAATGTTTTGTATTTCTTTGTTGGGTTTTTGTTTTTCTATAATTTCTGTTTATTTTTTCAGGGTATACATGTATATATTTTTTGGGTTAGTGTTTATTTGTTAGGGGTATTCGTTGGGGGTTTGTGTTTTTTATGGTTTTTTTTTGTTTATTTTTTATTGTTTGCCTTTATTTTTTGTGGTTTGTATTTATTTTATTATCTATTTATGGGATTTGTGTTTAAACAGCTCAGACGGTTATTTTTTTGAGTTTCTATTTATTTGACAACTAAAGCATTTATTTTCCATAGTTTTTTCTTATTAAATATTTTAAATGTTTATTTTTTTAAACAATCAATTGTGTTACTATTTTTTAAAAAAAAGTGTTGCCACATCATTTTGCCATGTCAACATTAAAAATTAACTTTTTTAAAATCCACATCATCTTAAGTATGCCACGTAAGCTGTCACTAGTGGCAGAGGCAGGAAGTTTATAATATGGGGTCAATATTTTACAATTATGTAGAGTTTGAAAATCAAAAATTCCTACAATAAGTCTCTTAACATATTATCATCATCTATAATACAAGCAAATCATGTATATATTTAGAAATATAGTTAAAACATTATATAGTTAAATCATATTTATATTATATTATTATAATGTTAATATTATATATATATTAAAAAGAAAACTTGGGATTTGAGAAAAAGTAAAAGGTTATTTTTTTCCAAAATCAGCTTTTATATTATATTATTATATATATTATGTTGGACGGATGATGAAACTTATTGACCCAAGATTTTAAAATAATGGGGGTCATTTACTATTTTAAATAATATGTGTATATATATATATTTAAAAGTTTTGGAAATTTTTGTGGTCATCTGACCCCACAAAAATGCATGTAGATCCGCCACTGGTTGTCACGTTAGAAAAATTAGCCACATGTACTATCCTGTAATAAAAAATTAATCATATTCAGTCCGTACGTCATCTGTGTTGTCATGTTAACACCAGAGACATTTTCGAGAAAAAACTCTAAAGTACATGAATTATGGCAAATATTTTTGAAATATAAAGACGAAAATAAACATTGGATCAATGTTTATAAAATAAAATAACTTTATAATCTTTAATTTAATTTGAAGTTATGAATCATTGGTGATCTTATCATCAATGAGATTGATCATTGGAGGCAAAAGGAAACAAAGACCAAGACACGCGAACTTGCATTGCTTTCCTCATCGCTCTTGTCACATTCTTTAAATGGTCCCCCATTGCTACAGCTCACAAAGTCCTAATTTTTATGATTAGTATTATGTTATAACCACAAGTCCTTAATCCTATAATTAACATGGATCAAATCAAGAATCTCATTAGTAAGTTAAAAAAGCAACTAGCCAAAAAATAAGGATAAAATATTATTTTTTTCTCATTTTTTAATCTCAAATGGACCATGCTCAATATAACATATTTTTTATATTTTCTCGGTGCAACATATTTCCTATACAATGCTGACAATGAAATGTTCTCACATCTCCTTCTCAACTACCCAATAACTCGTGATATATGGAAGCATTGTAAAAGGTCGTACAGGACAAATGCATCCCTAACCTCCATCAAAGATATCAGGGTCTTATAATCATCTCTTCTAAGGTTACCACGACCCTGAAAGAAAGATGAGAGCTCATGATGATTATATATCATCATATAGACTTTATGGGGAGAAAGAAACATGTGATGTTTCGAAGATAAATGACGTATTTTTTTACAAATTATTTGTGAGACTAACTTTCTCCTACTATCCCAAATATATCCATTAAAAAAACGTAGACTACAGGAGGCACAAAATTTGATGAAAAGGAGTCTGCAGCACAGGCTGGAGACTCCTTAAGGGACCAGAGGCAATGAGACCCAGGAGGGTACCAAATTGCTAGAGTATCGGAGAATACAATTTCTCTCTATTTTTATCATCCATTAATTGATAAATACTTTATAATTATAGAAATGTTTGTATGAAAATAATATTATGGATTATCATAAATATAATTTATCCTTTAAAAAAAAAAAAAAAAACTCTTCATTTAATGCATGAATGCTAGACCATACTAAAGTATGTTTCATTATGGTAGTACCATTCTAAGATATGAACCTGTGTGAATGCTGGAACTCATGTTTTTATTTTTTTGTTGAAAAGGCTGGACCTCATGCTCTTGAAGCACGATTTTCACATTTTCCGGCCATGCATTGATGTTGTCACCCAACACCAGCTGGCAAATTACAAAATTCCTCTCATTAACAAAAAGGTTAATATTGATGCACATTTAGCTCCATATATTATGAAGTTCTGCTGCTTTTCAAAAGTGTCACAATGCTTCACTTATTTTGCCTTCATTTGTAGGAAACTGCGGGTTGTACGTATCAATCAGCTTATATACTGGAATCACTTATTATTGTACGGCTGATGGTTATTCAATTCACTGAGTTTCATTTACTTACATATACTTACAAGTAACTAAACAACTCCTTTGTAGACCAGCTGGGCTGCTGGGGTGAAAGAATATGGGAATTAAAGCCACATATTTAAAGGCTCATAAAGTAGTGCTTCAGGCTCCCAACCATATGGGAGCACTATAGGAGACTATTTAACATCCACACGCCCCCAGCAAAATTGAACGAATCAGTGACCTAGTGACCTCCTCAGCCTCGATCACTAATGAACTGAAAAATGGATGTGAGTTATTAACGATGGCAGTCATATGGACGCTATGGGGAGAAAGGATCGATCGAGTGGAAGTTGCCTACCTCTCAAGAATAGCTGCCTACACGTAAGTAGTAGAAGTCTTTGAACAATCGCGCTACATCGAATGTTGCCGGAATCCTTTTTTTTAAGTAGCTGGAGAGTCAAAGGGGAAAAACAAATTTCTTCCATTTTTCTAGACGCCTATGATGTTTCCAAGAGAAACAAAGCATTTTCTGGCAACTTATTTAAGATACTAATTTTCTTCTATTGTCATGGTTTGATGTAGTCCCCAGTCAAAGAAGCCGAAACTCCAGGAGCCACAAAACATTGTCAAAAAAAGTTTGCACTTCTTGATGAACAACCCCCAGGGATCCAGAGGCGACGAAGCCTAAGAGGGAGGTTAGGAGCAGATGAGGGATATCAATGAGTCGAGATTGCTACTATATTCCTTGTGAACTTTTAATAGCAACATGCTGATTGTAACACTTACTATGAACTTCTATCTATTATAAATAAATATGATTTATCCATATTATTCAAAAAATATAAAATAAAATAAAGTAGTGCTTCAGTTGCGCAACTTGCGTTGATGCTGAGGAGCAGAACTGATCACAGAGATCACTTGATCGAGAATTTAGTTTTCTCTATGTAAAGTGTAAACATTATTATTGTATTGAATAATAATCTTAGGCGTTTTGTATTATTTATTTATTTTTTATCGAGTGGATAAACCACATTCTTTTATTAAGAAAATGAGAAAAAAACAGTCGAAATACAAAAGAAAGATAAGCCACAAAATCAAGTTAACGGTTATACAAAGGTCCCTTGGTGGACCAACTTGTGCTAGGGGGACTCGGGGTACATAAGTCTGTGAGGGCTATGGGGAGGAGGATGGTAGGCGTCCCAACAATAGTAGGGTTCTGTCTGTGTTCTCCTCTTCAAAGTTTTCTCCTGGAGGCTTAGGCGTTTTGTATTGAATAGCTAGTTTTGTAGCTATGTTACAAAAAAAGAAAAAAACTAATTGGTTTGTATGAGTCCTTGTAACGCTTGACCGGATTAGGGACCTCGCACGCGTTCTGATCGGCCGCGTACTCCAAGTGGAAACGGGTCCCACTCGGATACAAGGCCTAATAGATCAAAAGCAGATAACGTACTTAATAAAAATAACTATAAAATAATTATTGAGTTTTACAGCGGATACAATTACATGTCTCAAGATACCCTACAAGGGTCAATACAGGGTCGAATAAGAACTCTCACACACATACAAAATTCTTAAGGTGTCCGAATCCTCAGCAAAGTATCCCGTTCCCTCGTATGTTTCCGAACCTGAGTCGACTAATCCTCAAACCTGAAAGAAGGGAAACAGAAAGGGATGAGCTTTCGAAAGGAAAGCTCAGTAAGTATACCTGCAAGGGAAGCAATGAGTTTGACACAGATATCATGAAATAGTGAACCACTCGAACATAACATATCATAGAAAACAAGGTCAAGTCATACACATATGTTCACTATCCTACAAGCACACAACACGGAGTCCAAAGAATTTCTTGTCATCTCCCAGGCAGCATCTTATCTTATCTTAAGTCAGACCCTAGAGTCTGAGAGCGCTCTAACGCCAAGACGCATACACGGCCACCAGATCATCCCACTGACGGGTGGACATCCAGAGTTCCCTCCCCCTGGTAGGACTACAGGACGTTCAGAGTGTCCTCCCCCTGAACGCCCGCAACTTATCACAATCTGCACTAAATGGGAGAATCTTCACACGAGAGTACTGACGCAAGCATACCCGGACTTAGCACAGGCTCACGCGTTGCCACGGCCATGTGCCGGTCAACAGGTAGGCATGTTCAGCGAATACAAACAAAACTTATCACATATATCTTTACGAGAAAAGGGAGCAATAAAAACGGATATATACAAGTAACACAAAACAAATCAAGCATACTGATGTCACGGCCAATAAACGATGAAGCAATAAAGAAAATCAACAATTTCGAGATCAAATAATCAAGTAAGGTAACTGAAGCAGAAACATATAGTCAAGAAAACCCAAAACTGGGTGGGTACTAGGCAAGAGTACTTACCTTTAATCGCAATCCAATAACTGCACTATATCTATCCCGATGAAGCTCCACCCTCCTCGTTGATATCTGATAATCATGAATCCACACTCAACACACGCAAGAGTGCTAAAATAATACATTCTATATTATACGTGCAATTAAATGGGCCCGGCCCTCTACATAAACTCATCTCAGTCCTTTAATTACTTAATCACTCAATTAAATAAGATACCCCCTTTTAATTGAGCCCACAAGCCCGACCCAAAGCCTAACTCATTCAAAATCATTTATCCATAATCACTAAAACAAATCTAACACCCAACCACTTCTCAAAATCATACATGTTCATATTTCTCATAAAAGTCCAGCAACCACTAACCTTTAACAACATCAACCAATCCGACAAATACATTCAATTGTATAAACCCACAGACAATGGAACAAATCTTTCAATCAAGACCTTATCCAAATAAATCACACTTTGGTCATATCCTCAAAAGTCAAACTATCCCAACTATTACTATCCCAACTAGAAAACTAAACACCAGCCACTGACGTCTCTCCCTCTCCAGACTTTTTAATCTCATCAACTATATATATTAATACCATCACTTCTGAGATCCGACACCAGCAAATATTATTATCAATTCAAACTTTAGTGATTAACAAATTACACATAAGATCTCTCTATTTACCGATCATCGTAGACAATCCAAAGCATGGAACCTCAACACACTATCATAAAAACCATTACCATCTTTTCCCTTGAGCCCATGCTACTAATAACTCACAAACATAACACATGAACGCTCCCTAGTAACTCAAGCATGATATCATTACCATTGATCTACTAAACAAAACTTCGAGGACATGAAGACTCACCGATATCGGACGCTGGTTCCCCGGTGGCGGACTCCTCCTGCGACTCCTTACGAATGCCCAAAACCTCCGCTAATGTCACCCAGACTAGAAAAAGAATCGAAGGAGTAGAAGGAACGAGAACACAACGGCGCTAGGGTTCCAATAATCAGTCCTCTTTATATAAACTTGTGAAGGATCTCAAACTCAATCGTAATCTTCGGTAGCCGAGTTTGAAAAAGGATTTGAAAAGATCTTTGCCTTATCTATTTAATTCAAACGCGGAGAAAATCGGAAAATCCACATCTCCCAAAGATCAGGGAATCCACAACTTCACAACTTTGAAACTATTGCCCATACCTGATGTGGGGCCCGCTTCTATTTATGACTCTCTATTAATCCCATTTGTAAATAGCTCACGTGCATGTTAACGTGAAGTCTTTAAGTCACAACTTAGCTCACTAAAACATCTCCACCAAGCATGTGGAGCCCACCAGCCATCCCATCCTTTAAGTTTACTCACCCAACCATCATATTCCCATTCAATGGTTTATAAAACAGATGAGAAGACATGGATGAAACCATTAATGGTGATGATGTCATCAAGCATAACAAAAACTTAAATTTCAAGTCACTATAAACATTAGGTTTTAAAATAAATCATATTTTAAATCCCCATCATCACAAATACCATGCACGTGATGCCTTCTGATACGACCCTGAAGATGCTAGTTCTCATATCTTAGATTTAAAAGTGATTTTAATTAGTTGATAAATTGTTTGTTTAGTTTATCTTTTATCCTTTAGTTTTTATATTTTAGTTTGTAAGTTGTAGATAAGTTAGTGGGGACCACTACTATGGAGGTTCTATATATATTTGTTAGGTTTTACAGAATAATGAAATGAGAAATATATGAAAGTTTTCCCTTTGGTCTCCCTTCTTCCTCCCTTCTTCCTCTGTTCCTTCTTCTATCTTTGTCTTGAGTCGGCCGGCCGGCGGTATAAGAACTCGATCTACCCTCCATCAAGGGCGATTATCGGGTGCTTTTTGGAGAGAGCAGCTTCGCATCCATGGAGGAGTTCGATATTCAAACTCGACAACAGTACCTGGCCGAGTTTGACGCGCAGCACCGTCAAGCAACCATGTTCTTCCTCTCAGAGCTGAAACAAACGGCCTCGGTGGCCGAGTACCAAGCAGCCTTTGAAGATGTGATAGATGGAGTGCCCGGACTCTGGCAATCCGTTCTTATCTCATCCTTCATCTCCGGCCTGCGACCAGATCTCCGGCGAGAGTTGAGCCTCAAGATGCCGTTCACCCTGCGGGGAGCTTTTGAACTGGCGCGCACCTGCGAAGCACGCGCCGCTCAGGGTAACATCCTCATCTCACCGCCCTCTATCCCTCCATCTACCTGCTTGACTCCTGCACCAGCCATTAACCACAACCAGTCCCCTCCTCCCACTCTCACCCCAGATCCGCACTACCCACGACCAACACTCAAACCTCTGAAACCCATTGTCATCTCCACCCCAACACCTATCACCACTGATCCAACCTCCCCGTACATCTCACCACCCGCCTATTTTCAGCTTCCAATAGAGTCACCTGACCCGCCTGATCCTCCGGTTCCACCACAACCCACTCCGTCCGTACCGGACCTCTCCACACCATCACAGCAGCATCTCTTACCACCATTACAACCTATTATCCCATCGCAGCCCAGCCCCGCAAACCAACCCACCGAAAACCCCATCGCCATCAACTCCATCACCCTTGGCAAAACCCCAAAACCCATCATCCCTCCAACTCATTGTTCTGTCTCCCGACTACCCATCCACTCCGTCTTCTCTCCAGATCTTTTGTCCTCACCAAGTTCATTACCAAACTCACCTCCCCCTTTTCAGACCCTTCGTCCTCCAGAACCACCTGCACCGGACCCACCTCCTGATGAGCGGGATCAGCTGGCTAGCAGCCGAGGCGAAGGCGACGCCGAGGAGCCGGAGACCGACATGGTTTCACCTCGCTTCAGGGCGACATCTCCCAAGTTCACCGCTATCGCGCTCTATCCGAGGGATTTCCATGAATCAATCTCGGTGGTTCCTCTCTATGAACAGATCGCGAAGGAGGTGGCTACTATCCCTCCACCGTCGAAACCACCACCACTGCCGGCTGAGGAGGTCAAAACGGATCCGGTACCTGCTGGTCCATGGCTCAAGAAATCAGAACCCCATGTCCTATTAATCGAATGGCAGAAGCAGGGTCTGCCTAGCTTCTTCAAACGCAAGGCAGGTTTGGGCAAGCAATTGAGGTTGTGGGAGCCCAAAATGAAGTTTGCAGGAGATGGTGAAGGATATGTTAACAGCCCAGATGCTCAAGGCATGAATAAATTATATGAGCTCCAGAGGGGAGATGATGCAAAGGGGGTGTTTGATAAAATGTTCCATAAGAACCTTGTATCCTTTTCCACGATGGTTTATGGTTTTGCAGGCTTGGCGGCTTCAACGACCATGGAGTACAAGGCCGGAAAAGTGAGCAAATATGGGTTTGAATCCAAAGAATTTGAGGGAACTGCACTTGTGGATGCTTATGCTCGATATAGAAATGTGATTCATTCTTCTAAGGTGTTGGAAGAGATGAATAACTCCAGTTTAGCTTCATCCTATGAAATGATTTTGGCAATTGGGCTCCATAACGTGTATGAGAAATTGCTGTTACTCTTTCAGCAAAAACAAGTGATCGGGGTAATGCTGAATTCTATATCCATGCTGAAAATCACCCACATTTGCTTTGGTGATGGATCAGCTAAACTGTGCAAGAGTGTGCAAGGATACAATGTTAAGGTTGGATCTAATTCACAAGTCTTGGTGGTGACTGCAGTTTTAGAGCTGTGCTTGAGTCTTGGAAATTTTGAGTATGGGATGTCCAAGGTGTCAATAGGAATGATGATGATTGGGTTTAACTGGGGCAATGGATGTGCTGAAGAAACTTTAGATGTGTTCACTGAAGTGAGAGCTAATGGGGTTGAATTTGTTAATGTTACAGTGCCTCATATCACCAATGCATGTGCTAATATCTCCAGTGCAAGCAATGGTTCCTTCAATGAGATGAATGTCCCAAGGTTCATTAGTTGGGCATTGATGAACATACTTTACTGGGAAATTGGAGGTGCTTCTGAAGTTTTAGAGGTGTTCATTGACATGAGAGCTAATGGAGTTGAACAAGATATTATTTCATTAGTTCATGTCACCGGTGTATGTGCAATTGCAGGAGCCTTAAGGAGGAGCAGGCATGTTCAAAGTCAGATTACATTCATTAACAACACTTTGCCCTTCTTGTGCTTGAGATACTGCACTCTCAATAGAAGTTATAGTTTCATACACTTCAACTCACTTGAAATTCTTTATCTCCATGGAATTAATCTCAATAATTCAATGTTGCACACACCAATCCGGAATTGCAAAGCTCTCAAGAGTTTGGTTTTTGTTTGTTGCCGGAACACTCAACAGATTCAATTTGCTGCTCAGTTTTTGCAATCTTATCATTTCATTGGTGACTCTCCAAGTTTGTATTTGTTGAACATTGCTACTGAGGTTGGGAATGCTACGAAGATCCATAAGAAGGTTTATGGTCGGAGGCAAGCACAAGGAGGAGGCCCGGTCTTCCCACCTTGAGGACAAGGTGGATTTAAAGGGCGAGGGAAATGATACGACCCTGAAGATGTTCTCATATCTTAGATTTAAAAGTGATTTTAATTAGTTGATAAATTGTTTGTTTAGTTTATCTTTTATCTTTTAGTTTTTATATTTTAGTTTGTTAGTGGGGACCACTACTATGGAGGTTCTATATATATTTGTTAGGTTTTACAGAATAATTCAATGAGAAATATATGAAAGTTTTCCCTTTGGTCTCCCTTCTTCCTCCCTTCTTCCTCTGTTCCTTCTTCTATCTTTGTCTCTTGGAGTCCGCGCTCGCTCGAAGCAGCGCAAACTCGATACCCCCTCCATCAAGGGCGTATCACCTTCCTTCATTATTCTTTTTTTTTTTTTGAATTTCAAAACAATGATTATAATTCACTAAACATATACATATTATATATATATATACACGATTTTATCTTCAACCATCAGATAAATTTTAATTAAACATTTCACACATATATATATAATTAAATAAATAACTATATATATATATATATATATATATATATATATATATATATATATAATCACCCATCAAATCCCATAACCAATCTATACATAAATATTTATATATAATCCTATCAAATCATCCCCTCTTAAATTCAATTTACATCTCATCTGAATCTCTTTTAATATATTAGTTTATTTACTTATCAAATCATGTAATTCTTTGTGTCTAAACCCCCCAGTTTATTTTAATTTGTACACTAGTATTTCTCAACAAGTGAAGACATCTTTTCATCTAAACCCAATCCTTCACTAAACTTATAAACACATCCCTGCCCATTCAAAATTTGAGAGAGGATACAAATTCCATCTTAGTCCTCAACTTTTTTTCAAAATTACGACAAGGTCCTTGCTGACTTCCATTTGACCCTAATCAAATATTAATCAATTTAATCTCCTTTCCGCATAAAACCCACTTGATTCCAAATATGGTGAACTTCTTTAATTAACTAACTAAAAAATTTATTTATTTTTATTCCAATAAAAATTCACTCCAATCCAAGAGGATTTTTTTCCTTTTTATTAACCAAATAATAAAGAAAAAAAAAAAAATTCCCTAAAATCATGGATCTTACAGTCCTGTTTCAGCAATCGAGTTGAATCAAGGGATTTTATTTATAATGTTTAGCTTGAAGGATTTATAAAAAAAATATAGTAATCATGTGAATTAGGTCAGCCTCCACGATGCAGGGCCACGATTCTTAAGCACATGAGTGGAATAGATCGTTGGAGCGACAAACAAAAACAAAACACAACTCAAAGTCAAGTGGAAAGAACGCACAAAAGTTTACGAGGATACTGACACCCTTTCCTTTTTCAAGTACAATCCCCATTCAGGTTCTCCACTCATTCTCTCTCTCTGGACCTCCAGAAGCATAAGAGTCCATCTACTCATATAATGCCTTTATAGAAAAAATAACTTTAATTTCATGCATCTTTTAAACACATGTTTTTATGAGTTCTTAGCTTCCAACAGCTCATCTTCGGTACTATATACTCGACGTCGGGAGTAGGTATGACAATACCTGAGCCGATCTATGGTTTCCGACTTGATCCCGCCCCAAATGTGACGAAAAAATACGGGGCGGGACGAGGTATAGTAAAGATCCCTTAAAATCCGCCTCATCCCGTCCTGTTAAAAAAAATAAAAAAAATACTTTTATATATATTAGATTATATAGTTTTAGGATTTACATTGAAGCTTTGTTTAGAGTCTTTGGACTTTGGCCACTGCTTTCCCACTCTTCTCTCAAGTTTGTATATCAAAGTGCTTTTACATTGCTGTTAAGTTTATTTTATTCGAGTTTAATTAGTAAATTTTTTTTCATTCTATGGTTCGAATGTGTATATTGGTGCCCCACGCCCCCCCTGCCCGCCCAGCGCTCCGCCACATTTGGGCGGGCGGTGGTGGTAGAGCCTTGCCCCGCCCCGCTCCGCCCCATTGCCATCCCTAGTTGGGAGTTCAGCAGATTGCCAATCGGCACACTCGGCACCTCGACAAGCTCAGCACCTTGGAGCTTGGCATCACGACAAGTCTTTCCATCGGCTTTGCCTACTCTCCATTCCTCATAGATATGGGGTTCTTATTTTTTTTTTTTGAAAAAAATAGATAAATCATATTTATTTATGATAGATAATAGTTCGCATAAAATGTTACAATCAGCTTGTTACTAATAAAAATTAATAAGAAATATAGCAGCACACTCGGCTCATTATTTATTTACGATAGATATGGGATTTTTATTGAAATATAAAAAACAATTGTTGGTGGAATGTTCTAAAAGTACAAACACAAACATATTTGCAAAGTTACATGGAGTAAGCAAAATCACTATTACGGGAAAGAAGAAATTTTAAAATTTATGAAGACATAACCATGGGGTCCAAATAAATGGAAGCAGATGATACACAAAACACAGGAAAGAAATTTATCAAAAAAAAAAAAGGAATTTAAGAAACGATTGTGTGAAAGGAAGGAGCGTTTGAAAGGGCACAAATCTTCGATTTTCTTTTGAAGTAACTTATTACTACAAGAATCAAAACGATTTTAACCGTGGCATCAGAATGCAAACATCTATGAACCATCCTGCCTCATAGCTAAATTTTGTGTCCAAAGATGATGCTTTAATTGAATTCTCTTCGTCAATACACGTCGTGGTAGCAACAGGTAATCATTCAGCGATGATACTTGATCGATGATCAGGTGATTGGTGCGGAAAATCAACAATAAATCAACTAAAAGAGTAAGCATCAATCATATCCTATCTTTGCCTACATAAGTCAAGTGACAGTTTATAAGAAATTAATTGTTTATATGTTCTCCGGACTTCATTCTCTATAGGAAATTATATATATATATATATATATATTTTGAAAACCTGTCATGTTTTATTTATAGTAAATTAGAAGTTTATTACAATAAAACTCAGTCTGGAAAAGAAAAACATACATCATTGAAGTTGGTACAACTTTCCTGACTGTGATGGTACCGCCCTCGAACTGTAACCATATCGTCCTCAAATGTCTTGTCGCCCTCGTCGGTTTGTCCTGATGTGTTGCTAGCAAATTCAAGACTTCTCTTCACAAGGCTCCGTGGCACCTTTAGCATTGGGCACTTGAAATTTAGAGCTGCATATTGCGGAAGTGGCTACAAATGTTTGTTATATATGGGCATGAGATAAATAGGTTTGCACCGATTCATCAACTGTGTTATATAGAAAGTATTTTGTGCGTTTCCCTTTTCATTTCGTTTTATATAAGTTACTCAGTGTAAGGATCCTATCTTCCCTTGTCAGCCATGCAAATAGCTTAATCTCAAGGGGACACAATTGCTTCCAAAAACTCGTCAATGGGTCACTCCGAGTCTCGCCATCAATTCTGAAGCGATACAGGGATTTAATGTGAAAAGATCTTTTGATGTTAGTTTTCATCCTCGTAAATCCAATGCCTCATATGCACTTCTGGTCTCCATGAGTGCTTTGTACCAGGGCAACTAAACCTTCTCGTTTGTTTCCGTAAGTGGGCCAGACTTGAATAGGGATTTGCTTCTTTGGAATTCTGACCTAGCCTCTTGGATAGAGTTAAACTTTCCTTCATGGTTAGCGCATGGAGGCCAGGGTGTGAGTTGCTCAAAAAAGCATCCCTACCACTAATTATCCATCCAGTCTTATGGAAATTATTGTGCTAGCCGGAGCTTTCTAGCATAGGTTGGCCTTTTCTATTCTCTATTATAGGAAATTATTGTGAATTAAGCATGAAGAATGTTACTTGGCTGTGCTTATGTTGCAGCTGGCAGTGCTGACACTTTAAACGCTGTAATGATAAAAGAGAACAATGCCGAGGTTACCATTCAGAAGAAAGTAAAAAGCTAAGGTACACGAGTTCAAAAAAATATCATCTCCCTGCACATCTTTTCAGGAAAAAAAAAACAAATAAAAAAATTGAGAATTGCAGAAATAAAAAGGCATTTATTGCTTAAGATGCTTTTGGGAATACTCTTACATAGGAAACAACGCGGCTTGACCTATTGGTATCAATTTTTTATATAGGGTTTTGTTGGTTGGGATAAATATATGTTCAAATCCTCACGATTATAAGGTGGGCACACATACAAAGAGCAGTGTGTCCACTTCTAACTTTCAAGAGATACTTGTTGTTTTTGTCAAAAAAAAAAAAAAAGTTAGATAGGACAATTCATATCTAATTGCACACCAGTATGAAGCATGGCAGCGTCTGGACAGTAAAAGGAATTCAATGCCACCACCGTAGTGCCATATAATACAAAAATTGAAAATCGTAGAGATCTATCATCATTAATTGAGATCAATTAGTGTAGTGATTCTTACCTTGTGATCCAACTACTTTGCCATTTGAATCATGACACATCACATGCCAATCAGAAAAACGATGAACTAAAATTAGTATGTCATTCAATAGAAATTTTAATGATGCTAAATACTAACGTGAGGCATAATATTTAAGAAATTTCTTACATTTGTCTTATGAGCATACAAGTTGAGTAACTCTAGGTATTTTAAAAGGTTTTTTTAAATAAAAAATTTTAAAAAAAAATTGAATCTTCATTGATCTGATTTATTTGACCGTTTTAATTTTTATGATATTTGTTTTATTGTGACAAAACAGTTTAAATATCAGTGTGACCATTGCTCTCCCAAAATGGCCCTAGAATTTTAGATTTACATGGAAGGAGTTGGATGAGGGTTTTACATTATAAGTGGATGGAAAAACCCTAGCCACCACTCCGTAAAGGTTTACAAGTTTACATTGTTTCTTGTTTGGTTTTCTTATGATTTTGGTACCACCCCACAAAACACTCTATCAGCTTTCTTTCCAAGTCGGTCGAATCCTTGGAGTATTTCCCGTCAAACCCTTACAAGAAAGACGAGAATACACCTTAGAGCAGTGATAACAACACGTTTCTAGTATTAATATTTATTGTTTTTATTCATAAATCCTATTTGTTCTTCTCACTTGTTTTTGTTTATGTAGAGAAAGAGTAATAAAAAAAAAAGTCTTTAATTAAGTACATTCATTGTTAATTTTTTATTTTTATTTAATTTTATAATTAAAACTGATTTTATATATAGTACATCAAAAATATTGTTCTACCAGTTACATGGCAAAAATTGTAAACGTCTGTGCTTATGTTCATCTTTTGCAACTGAAGTTTGAACGATGCAACACAATCCAAAGCTTGTAAATTGGTTATAAAACTTCGTTTCTGCAAGTGAACTATATATTTGTCCATAGCATTACAGCATGCAGTACGGTTCTTGATCCTGTTTCTACATTCTGTTGCAACACTACTCTTTTAGCTTCAGGAAAAACCAGTGGACAATTAATAAAACTCTAATAATGGAATCATAAAAATGGCTCAATCTGCAAAAGCAATAGCAATGACACATTTGACGTCTAAATTGAGCAGTATATTTCAAGTACCGGTAGGAAAAAATTATGAGCAGTTAAGGTAACAGACAAATGCTTACACAACGAAAAACGACAAAATAAATAATACATGCATATGGGGATTCCTCAGAATTGAACATCATCCACAGAAAAAAGTTGGCAAATAAAAAGCAAACACAGTATACATTAAAACCAAAAATCAACCAAATATAGTATTGGCATGTGCTATCTAATAAATAAGCAAGAGAAATGATTTTTACAAGCTTTGACCGAAAGTATGGGGCAAATATGTGAAAGTTAGCATCGTCTTCTCCTTTTTTTTTATTTATATTTTTATATAAACGTGGATAAATCATTAAAAAAATGTTGTAGGCATGGTTCGAACCCTCAACCCCTTCTTATGAGAGGGAATGTATTACCAACTCTCATTGTGAAAGTTGGTTGTTAGCGCTCCTTGCCATTGCAAGATCTATTAAACGTCTGATAGGCAAAAGTTTGCATGCATAGAATGTAAAGCAAGCATTCCTGAGTCCTTACTTAGCTGTCCAAAAGAACGAAGAGAGTAGCTTGCAATTGCGGACAACATATCACATTGGCCAGGAAAGGAGCGAATGAGGCCCAACAATCAACAGCATCAGTGCTCATCAAATTTTCAACTACAGTGAAGTATAACATATATTTTCCTTGAGATAAAACTTTTCACATGGCTAGTCTAAGAAGACCATATTCTTACCCTGGACAACCTCCACTGGAGACATTGGAGGGCACTCGGGTTTCACGATACATATGCGAGACAGATAATTAGACTATTGCACACCTTTTCTACATATGCCCCTTATTAGCTAATAGCATATGAGAACATTTTGGGAGGTTTTTTGAGACCCACACACCCCTCACCCACATTGAGGGTATTGGCAACCTTTTGAGTTTTAACCTCTTCATCCCTGGTTGCTAAAACCAGAAAAAGGGGATGGGAGCTCGTGATGGCGGAAGTCATCTAAACATTATTGGGAGAAAGATAACATCGCGTAACTCATTTGTGACACTAACTTTTTCATATTATTTTGTTTGATGTAGTTCACCTGTCAAAGAAGCCGAAGCTCTAGGAGGCCCAGAGTTTAGTCAAAAGGAATATGCAATTCTCGCTAAATACCTGATGCAGGAGGAACCAAGCCAGATGTTATGTTTCAGTCGTTTGGCCATAACTTTGACTACATGTGTCGGAATCGCGCGTTCAACCCCAATTCGGAAAGTTCGTCTCGGCACGCACCACAAAAGAAGATATATTATTTCAATTTTTCCATGATATAGTGTCATGTCACAATGTTATTCTTAGTGAAATTCATCTCAAAAGTATATTTCAGGTTGACAGCACAACCACAGAAAAGGCCTAAAAAAGGATTCATTTACCGGTTAATGAGACTGTATTGGGTGGAATGACCGAGACTGAGTTTTTTGGAACTCAGGAGCTGGAGAAGCAGCTAGCAGATCAGGAAAAGCTTGTTGGGCAAACCAAAGAGAAAAAGAATGCATTGGAAGCTTATAAATACAATGTTTGCAACAAGGCTTTCATTTCTTTCAATAGATCAAATTATTGATTGCATTAGTTATGCCAGTAGCTTTTTGAAAGATATTGGAGCTTCACCTCTGAATCAGAAAGGGAAGCAATCTCCTAGAGTCTGCTACAAACAGAAGAAATGCTCTACAATGAAGGGGATGATGAAACAGAAGCTGTTTATAGTCATATACTAGATGAGCTGAAAGAGGTGAACTGTAATCTACTTTTTTTTTTAAAAAAAAAATAAGTGGATAAACTACAATTTATTTATGAATAATAGGAGTTCATTACATTGCTCTTACAGAGAACTGTAATCTACTTAGAGTGGCATTCCTACTAGAAGCACGCCTCACCCTTGAGGGAATGAACTGTTCATATGATCTCTTGTAATTTTTTTTCTTCAATCTTATAAATCAATTTTTATTTTATGTTTGGGTTTTAATTAACAACAGCTGGCTGATACCAATCAGGTTCGAATCACATCGATAACGTGATTCTAGTGATTTGTCCACATTTATTAAAAAAAAACAATTGGTTAATCCCGTGATCAACCTCAAAGAAGAAGAAGCCAGAGCTCAAGCAACAAGGAAGCTTTTGCAAACTATTGTAGACAATAGGATGGCTGTTGCGACATGGTAAGTTGTATAAGTTACAGTGATGCACCAAAGCAAATCCTGCAATTCTTCTTTTAACGTTGCAATATTCTTTCTCAAATTGCAGGTCATGAGTGAATTCGACAAAGCTGAACAATTCTTTTTTTAAAAAAAATAACAAAGCTAAACAATGGCTGAGAGAAAAATCAGCAGCAGGATTCTTTGCCAAAAAGCACTCACATGAAATTCACAAAATGACAGAGGAATTAGACAAGTTATATTTCAGATCTCCACTTAATTCAACCCGTTTTCTTCAGATTTTTTCTATTATTTTAATGTTCTGATAACTTGGTTACCATAGTTCTTTTTTCAAACATGCTGAATTTGAGTCTATTTTGTTATATCTCAGATCATGCAAGCAGGCATTGAAGCTCTCTTAGTTCCTACATCTGGATCAGAGAGCCGTCCTAACCCTTCAGCTGACAAGAAAACAAATTGAATTGACACAAAATGATGGAATATGTACGGGATTGTTTCTCATATTCTGATTTTGTTCACACTCAATTATTTGATTGGAAATACATGATAGCTGAATAACATGCTATGATAATCCGAAAACCAGAATTCGGATATTTTCAAATAAAATTCATAGAAATAATTGAAAAAAAAAAAGATTCTCTTAAGCTTTCCTGGTACCTATGATCGTGGACTTCATTGAATTCTCCATTACTCAATGCTGAGTGGTTGTTTCTTGGCATCCCATTTATCCAACCTCTTCATGGCTTCTTCAACCTGCAGGCCAACCAAAACAAATGATACATTGTATGGCAGGATTAGATAATTAAAAAAAAGCTTATCATCAAGATAAAATGTGTCAAATGCGACGTTGTCACCATTTATAAAGTTACTCATTCTTACCCTCCATGTTTTTGTTTTTGGTGTAATACCTAAATTGGTCCCTTTATTGTATAGAGTCATCCTTTTTGGTTTTTCTATTATAATTTGAGCCGTAGTGGTCCCTCTATTTTCAAGTTAAATATCAGTCTCTGAAAACATATTAGGAAGTTTGTTTAGCCCCTAAAGTTTGATGAATGGAGGGTCTGATATTTTTTAATCATGAAAGTTGAGTGACCAATATTAGGGTTTCAAGTATTTATCTCTTTATATTTTATATTTATCTCTATATATGTTTAGTTCCTATTTTATCCCTGTAGTGGTATTATATATACCCAACTTTTTATCAATAATATTAAGATATTTTTCTATCATGGTATCAGATGCCTAGATCCAAAAACCCTAGATTTCTACTTCCAGACCGTTAGCCGTCAGCCGTCCGTCGGAACTCAGGCGCCACCAAGACGCCGCCTACCCCTCAAGGCCCCAAAGCGCCACGCTACGCAGACTCACACGCTGCCCCCGCTGGCTGATCCGGCAGCCGTTGCCAGACTCGCGGCGCGGAGCTCCTACCACGCAGCCCAGCACCACATCTCACCATCAGCACCAAGTCGCGGGTCGCCTGCCACGCCCTTTCTGCGCGGTCTGCCCGACGCATTGACCTGCTTGCTTCTTGCCACGCTGTCGCGTTCCTGGGCGGTTCCCATCAGCGCTCACACGCCAAGCTCACCACCGAGTTATGACCTTTTGACACTTTTGTTCTGGTCAAACTGACCACCTTCGGTCAACATCCAAAATTTTCCCACCAAGGGCCCATCAACAATTACAACTCAATTTTGATCAACTACCAATTCCAATTTCAGTCAATCACAAAATCTTCAGTCAACATCACCAACTTAAATTTCGGTCACCATCACCAACTTTTGGTCAAACACCAAGTTTCGGTCAACATCCTCAAGTTCTTGCGCGCGGCCCCTGCGCATCCCGGATCTTACCTGCCACTATAGATCCACAATGGCACGTCACCGACAGTCCACCAGCTCCAACCGGTCTTCCCCACAATCTTGGGCTTCCCGTCCGCCATCTCCATTACTCAACCATGGTCGTAGCTCTCGTGGCAAGCGCCGACGCTGGCACTCGGTCACTTTGCTTCGCCAATGCCGTCCTTGTTCCCTCATCTACATGGGATCACATCCCGATGCCACCTCGTAACCCTCCTCGTGGTGCTCATCGCCACACACAACCCCCGCCTGTGGTCTTCCTCTGTTGGGGTTGTTGATTCCGTGCTTCTCATCATGTCACCACCGCCTTGTCCAACCTCGACGCTTCCTCACCCTTACATTGGCTTCCCAGAGGTTGCCACGGTAATGGTAATTGCCTCCCCATTAAGCATATGGGATGCAGGCTTCTTTCGACGCCACATGGCTCTCTTACTCTCAAGGATGTATTTGCATGTTCCATCCATGTCCTTAAATTTAATATCGGTTTCGACTCTCGCTACTAATGGCGTCGGTTCAGTTTTCTTGATTCTTTTCAGTCTTTGGATCGTCACACGGGGTAGTTACAGTCACGGGATGGCGTAAGGATGGTGTCTATGTTTGGCCGACCACTCCACCACATCTACCGCCTTCTCCCAAACTTCCCCGCTTCCTTAGTTCGGGTTCTGCTCCTCTTCACCTTTGCTTTCATTTGTGGCACAATCGTTTTGGTCATCCTTACATTTAAAGTCTTCAAACAACAATTATTATCCTCTCGGTATTTCCTTTAGCATTCCGACTTACTCAATTTTTCTTGCCATTCGTGTCATATTAATAAAAGCCACAAGCTTCCTTTTTCTCAATCCTCCGCCTCTTCTTTCCTCCCTCTTGAAATAATATATTACGATGTTTGACGTCGCTTTGTCCTATCTCTTGATGGCTACAAATATTATGTTATCTTTGTTGATCACTTTACCAAATATATTTGGTTTTATCCTCTTATTCGGAAGTCTGATGTCCATGCGACATTTGTTGCCTTCAAAAACCTGGTTGAAAAGAAATTCCAGCTTCCCATCCGCACTTTGTACTCTGACAATGGTGGGGAATACATTGCTTTTCGCCCTTTCTACCGCGATAGGTATTTCTCATCTCACCACCCTCCACACACTCCGAACACAATGGATATTACGAACGGCAGACGCAGACATTTAGCCGAGACCGGCTTGTCCTTGCTTCATCATGCTTCTCTTCCACTCGGTTACGGCCCTTCTCCTTTCTTTGCTGCGGTTTTTCTAATTAATCGCATGCCCAAAGCAAACTTATGATTCGTTCTTCCTTTGAGTTTCTCTTCCACGAACAACCACATCCCACATCTCTTCATGTCGCCGGTTGTCTCTTTGTTTTCCTTGGCTTCGTCCATATACTACTCACAAACTTGACCCTTCGGTCGATTACGTGTCTTTTAGGATATTCCTTGACTCAGTGTGCATTTATTTGCTATGATCTCTCCACCCATAAGCTTGTCATCTCCCGTCATGTACGCTTTGTTGAAAATGATTTTCCTTTCTCACGGTCCTCGTCTACCTCCACCTCTACTGAACCTTTTGATCCGACCTTTACCGCATCATCCTGGCTACCGCGACCATCGTTGCCCCCAAGTGGCCTCCAGGCACCTCTGACTTCACCTCCTGTGCAGCCTCTTTCTGTGCGGCCTACATCGCCCGAGGCCCATCCCGGCGCCGTCGCCGATCACGTCGCCCCTCCTTCGGGTCTACCCTCCGCCTCACCGAGATCCTGACCCCCAGCCCCCGCCTCGTCCCAGCCTCGGCCCGTCTGCCTGACGACTCCTCCCGGCTTTACTCCTGCGCCTCGGTCACGAAGCTCTTCCCCCGGTTCCCGGCCTCGCTTCCCTCGATTCCTCGATCTTCCTCCGGTTCCCGGTCTGCTACTAATGTTCACCCGATGACTACTCGGTTCAAGAACTCTATTTTCAAGCCCGATCGAAGTACACTCTCTCCGCTCTGATTTCTTCGATAGTGAACCTACTACTGATGGCGCGAGGCTCTTCGCCATCCATGGCTGGTTTCAAGCCATGCAAGCGAATATGATGCTCTTCAACGCAACAAAACGGGTCCTTGTTCCTCCCGCTCCCCATCGAGAACCTTGTTGGGAACAAATGGGTGTTCCAGTATCAAACGACACCGGATGGTACCATTGACCGGTATAAAGCTCGGCTTGTTGCCAAAGGATTTCATCAGCGTCCCGGCATTGATTTTCATGAGACTTTCGGCCGATTGTTAATCCGTCATCGCTTAGCTTGTCTTGAGTGTAGCCTTGCAGATCACAAAGCGGTCCGTTCGGCTTGATGCCAACAATGCCTTCCCTCAACGGGCCGCCTCTCGAGGAAGTTTACATGACTCAACCTCCTGGCATGCGTGATCCTCAGTTTCCCGATTATGTTTGCCGTTTGCAGAAGGCTCTCTATGGTTTGAAGCAAGCCCCGCGAGCATGGTACCAGGAGTTGAAGCTCTTTCTTCAGTCTCTTGGTTTCGTTACTTCTCGTGCAGATACATCACTCTTCATTCTGTCGGTGGGCTCCAATCTTATCTATTTTCTGGTTTATGTTGATGATCTTCTGATTACTGGCAGTGACCCTCATCTAGTTGATCGTATTATTCGGCAACTTGACTCCAAGTTTTCCACCAAGGATCTTGGGTTGCTCTCTTACTTCTGTGGTGTTGAGGTTACTCCGACCTCTGATGGTGTGCTTCTTTCTCAGCACAAGTATGTTGTTGATCTCCTGCAGAAACACCACATGCTTGACTCAAAACCGGTTTCTACGCCCCTTGCTGTTGGTGCATCGCTTCTTCTTCATGATGGATCCTCTCTGGTTGATGCCACCAAATATAGACAAGTTGTTGGTGGTCTTCAACATTTGCGCATGACTCGCCCTGACATTTCTTTTGCTGTCAACAGACTTTCTCAATTCATGCATCAGCCTACTGCGAATCATTGGGGGGCTGTTAAGCGCTTGCTCCGGTATTTGAATGGCACCAAATCTCTTGGCATTCGGCTTCGGGCGACTTCTCCTCTTCAGCTTCACGGCTTTTCCGATGCCGATTGGGGGGGTAATCCGGATGATCGTTCTTCCACGGGTGCATATGTTATGTTCTTGGGTGCCAATCCCATCTCCTGGCGGTCTACAAAGCAACGCACTGTTGCTCGGTCATCCACTGAGGCGGAGTATCGTGCTATTGCCTCTGCTGCTGCTGAAATTCAATGGATCAAAACACTTCTTCATGAACTGCATGTCCCTGTCTCTTCAGCACCCACTATCTACTCGGACAATCTTGGTGCCACGTATCTATGTGCTAATCCTGTGTTTCATTCACGGATGAAACATCTTGCCATTGACTATCACTTTGTCCGCGATCTTGTTCAGTCTTCCCTTCTCCGGGTTGTTCATGTCACTGCTGCTGATCAACTTGCTGATGCACTAACGAAACCTTTGCCTCGTCCTCGTCTACTTGACATTTGTGACAAGATTGGTGTTGCTTCTCGTACACCATCTTGAGGGGGCCTATTAGGGTTTCAAGTATTTATCTCTTTATATTTTATATTTATCTCTATATATGTTTAGTTCCTATTTTATCCCTGTAGTGGTATTATATATACCCAACTTTTTATCAATAATATTAAGATATTTTTCTATCATGAAAGTTGAGTGACCAAAAGGACCAATTCGATATAATAGAAATACTAATTTAAATATTAAACTTTTTTTTTTTTTTTGATAAATGTGGACAAGCCTTCTGGTTCACAACCTCTTTTTAGAGAAAGAATGATCAACCAAGTTTGCTAGTTTTTCCAACACTTATGTTGGAACTTTTTCTTTTTTCAGCCCTACAAAGTTCATAATGATTTACTTGGCTGGAACATGAAAAGTAGAAAAGTGGAGGTCAACATCTTAATGACATTCACAAAGACTTTTCAGAATAACCAAGCAATGAATTAATAGTAAGAATCACGTGGCCATTAGTGAATGAAGTAACCTTCATTATTGCTTGAAGGAAGGCTCATCATTAATGAGATAGAAAAGTAAAAAAGTCTATATATCTATCTATATACCTCCTTATTCCAATCAGTCCGGAAGGTAACCCACAATAGAATCAAGGTCTGCATCAATGTTCCTCCAATCATACCTCCCCATAGTCCCTGTTACACCATGAAAACCACTAATTAATTATTAATCAAGCACTCTATCATCAAGAGAAATATCATTAATTATTATAAATCACACTCATGACTCACCTTAGCTCCCCACCCAAACTTGAAGCCAAACAGACAACCAATAGGGATCCCAACTATGTAGTAACATCCCACATTAACATAGGCGACAAATGCTTGCCAGCCACATCCAACAGCCACACCTAAACGGCCATTATTATACATTAAGGAGTCGGTTCAAACTCTCTTATCATAACATTCAAACATTCCAAATCAATTTGTTCACCATTAATTATGTAACCTTTGACTAGGTTGACCATAATTCCTACACTTTTGTTTTTGTATAAAAAAAAATTCATATGAATTAGTTTTGTTTATTTAATTAATCATGTCACCCATGAATCAACAGATTGAAGTTCTAGAGAGAAAAATGCAGACCAGATAAGACGGGTTGGATGCCATTGAGGATAAGAGTGATGGCGAGCAGGGGACAGAGATCAGATACAGCATGGGCCACAGTCTCTCCCTCTGTGAATGCATAGCTAACAACATCTCTTATGCAAAGGATGATGATGGCCAGGACCACTGCTATCACGAATGACATCATCGTCACAACCACAACTGAGAACGCTGCTGCTTTTGGATGCCCTGCTCCAAGCTCATTGCTCACCCTCACACTATCACAACAGTAATTAATATTCAAAAGTTCAAAGTTTAATTGATTTTGCTTTGAAGTCTGAATGAAGTATAAAATTAATCTTTTTAACAACTAATTAACTAACCTGGCAGCAGCATTGAAACCAACAGAGATCATGAACACCCACCCAGATATTGTCATGCTGCACATGTACATGTACGGTACGCACACAAAAATACCCACAGTTAGATCCAATAAAAACAAAACAAGAAATAAGTCAATAACCATTATCGAAAAATCTATAGTCTAATGTGGAGATATGTGGTGCTCGTGAATGGTCCAACAAACGAAAATCTAAGCACAGCACGGAAGAGTGACTTGAGTTCTGACAATCAATCTGTCACCCACTTACATGCCTTTAAAATTAAAAGCTTACCAAATACCAAACTGAATTAAGGACAAGAAATTACCAAACTTACCAAACAGAAAGAGAGTCAAGAGCCAACTCTGGATTCGGAAGCAGGCCGGCGATGAGGACCATGACCTGGAAATACCAAGTCTCCAAGCACAGCATCACGGCGGACGCCGCCGAGAGCTTGAAGAATCCCCAGAGGTCCGAGAACGCCTGCCAACTGAACCCAGCCCAAGTATACTTGCACCTCTCACTGAACACAATATAAACGAACTGAGCTCCGACGACGATCCACCATGACAAGCTCAGCACCAGCGACGCACCCACCAATCCAAGCCCGAGCTTGTAGACAGCCAGCCAGCTGAGAAGAAGATGTAGAACAAGTGTTGCACCTGATATATAAGCACTTGGAGCTACAATGCTTTGAGCTTGGAGAAACTTTTGGATGGGAAAGTTGGCGGCGTAAGCGAAGATCTGAGGAATCAGGCCGTAGACGAAGATGGACGCCGCCGAGGCGATCTCCGGCGACTGACCCAGCAGGATTAGTAATGGATAAGAGAAGCCGTATATGATGGCAAGGGGAATACCAGTGGCCATCAAGAGCACTGTGGATCTTTGCAAGTAGACACCGAGCATTTCATACTTGTGCGCGCCGTAGGCTTGGCCGCAGAGCGTCTCCACCGCGCTGCCCATTCCGAGCTGCATGCATGTTTTAACTGGTTAGCCTGCCATTAATTTGAAACTGGAGCAAGAGATCATGAGAAGTTGATTGATTGATTGATTACCATGAGACCGTAGGCGAACATTTGGACGCCGGTGTTGCCGAGAGAGGCGGCGGCGAGCTCAAGGTTGCCGAGATGGCCGGAGAAAATCTGGGTGGACATGGACATGACGTAGTTGATCATGTAGACCATGACTGCAGGTGCTGCAAGGAGGACAAGAAGCTTCATCTCTTTTGCGGAGGCTTTGGAGAATCGCCGGAGAAAAGGTACGCTGGTGTCTGTGAGTATGTCCTCTAGTTCCTTGCTGGCTCCCTCGCCATCGCGGGAAGCTAGGGGCTGCGATGGCGATGATGGCTCTAGCAGAGGAGTGACAAGCTTCTCGTCGGAGCCATTAGAGCCCATGTTGGTTGGTGCGGGAGAGTAGATTGATGGCGTTTGGTTTGGGATTTTGATTTCGTTTGGGAGGAGAAGTGCTTCTTTGAAGTGGTGTTATATATGCACGAGTACATTGAGTAGTGGCTGTGATTAATTTGTCCTTATTTTTTTACTGGCTGTCGACGTGTTTGGTTCTTATTTTTGAGACAGTGACTGGTTGGTTGGATGAGCTCTTGTCATTCATTCTCTGGATGGTTCACTGTGCTTCTGTGGTTCATGTGATTTCGTTATAAGGTTTACAATAAATAAATACCAAGGGATGTGTGGATCAGCTTCTTCTTGTCTTTTTTTTTTCCATGATCATTTTTTATAAGTTATGCTGAAAAAAAATCTGCTTGTATTAGTTTTTCAGATAAGTAAGAACAAAAGCGAAAGCAATTAAGAGAAGTCTTCTTTTGAAAAATCATTCTATCAAACAGAAAAAAACAAAAAATCATAAACCAATTTAAATGGGGCCCAGATAAAATAGGTTACAAGTACTTATTATATTGGTGTGTTTGTTTCAAGGGATTAATATTACAATTTCCAATTGCAACTAATTACAAAATATAAAAATTGGGTTTAAATAATATATTCCAACGGATTTTTATAAGAAAAGTTAGTAACTCATTTTTTTTTTCATAAAGAGAGTGAATCATGCCTACGATGTGATTCTAGTGTGGCTTGTCCATATTTATTATATATATATATATATATATTTCAAGTGAATGTTTATTTAGGCAAAAAATCAGTGGTTAATTACTTTAATTTAAAGTTATGGATCATTGGTGATCTTATCATTGGAGGCAAAAGAAAACAAAGACCAAGATCCAGAACTTGTAGTGCTTTCCTCATCGCTCTCGTCACATTCTTTGTCCTGCATTGCCAGAGCTCACAAAGTCCTAATTTTTTTTTTATTAGTACTATGTTATGACCACAAGCCCTTGATCCTATGATTAACATGGATCAAATTAAGAATCTCATTAGTAAGTTTGAAAAGCAACTAGCCAACAAATAAGGAATATATATCATTTTTTCTCATTTTTTGAATCTTAGATGGACCATGCTCAATATAACTTATTTTTATATTTACTTGGTGCAATATGTTTCCTATGTAATGCTGTTAATGAAATCTTCTCACATCTCCCTCTTAACTGCCCAATAACTTGTGATATATGGGAGCACTATAAAAGACTATATGGAACATATACATCGCTTACCTCAATCCAATATATCAGAATCTTATAATCATCTCTCCCAAGGCTACCAAGAAGGGAAGGATGAAAGCTCATGATGTTGACCATCATCTGGACTTTATGAGGAGAAAGAAATATGAAATGTTTCTTAGATAAATGACATGTTTTTTTATAAATTATTTATGACATAAAATTTTTCTTACTATTTGTAACACATCCGTCAAAGAAATCCGGGTTACAGGAGACCCAAAATTTAGTGAAAAAGAACAGTGAATTTAAGCTGGACATTACTCAGGGGATTAGGGATGACAAGCCCCATAAGGGTACCTAATTGCTAGAGTACTGGAGAATATAATTTTTCCATATTTTTTTTACCATCTATTAATTGATAAATATTTTATAATTGAAGGAATATTTATATCAAAATAAAATATCATATATTATCATAAATAAATGTAGTTTATATATATATATATTAAATAAAAATAAAACTCTTCATTTCATTCATGAATGCTAGACCACACTAAATTATGCTTCATTAAGGTAGTACCTTCCAAGATGTGAACCTCTGAGAATGCTGGACCTCATGTTGTTGAAGCATGATTTTCTGTCCATTGATGCTGTCACCCAACACCAGCTGGCGTGGTGGCGGGAGTCAATAGAGATAAACTTGATTGGGGTAAAATTTAAAAATATATATTTTTTAAATTTTAATAAAATTAAATATTAATTTAAAATATTTAAATTCTAATAAAATACAAAATGAGCTTATATTTATCTTAATGATATTAATTTTGGACTTGATAATAGGCTAGATTGATACCAATCTTTACAAAAAAAAGTTGATAATTCATTTTTTCTCAGACTCTAACAAAGAGAAAGTGGAGGTTCGAACTATGCCTATAGCGTGCTTCTACATCTTGTTTATATTTATCAAAAAAAGATAATAGGCTAGATTGATATTTAACAATTAACTCAATAAAATCAACATAAGCCAACTTGATCAGAGTCAATATAAGCATGTCCTTTCAGTCACTTCTCAGTTTTTCCATATATACATTCATGTGGAAATTTGTTAAATTATTGAGGTTAGTGGCATACAAACGTTGAATTTTAAAGAACTTCCAAACTAGTGAGTCAAAAATCAAAAGAGTGTACATCACTTCCCTGCTCTGCCGTGGCTTGTATTTAAATTGATTGACAAACAAGGGAGAAATGAAATGAAGAAATGACTGAAATGTGCCTGGGAGAAATTAGAGCGGCTCATTAATAATCAAGTCAATGTCAACTTGGTTCTCATGAGTCTTGGTTCTCATGAGTCCTGTTTCAGCAATAATAGAGTTGAATCAAGGGATTTCATTTATAATGTTTAGCTTGAAGGATTTATAAAGAAAATATAGTGATCTGGGGTTTTCATTAAAATATAAAAAAAAACAATTGTCGGTGGAGTGTTCTAAAAATACAAACATAAATATATTTGCGAAGTTACTTGGAGTAAACAAATTTATTATTTATGAAGACAAACACCCATGGGGTTCATGTTGGGTGTACAAACATAGTACCTGACATGGAGAGAAGAGTGAAAGAGGTCATATAGAGAGACACATTCCATAATCGTGAAGTTTTTTGGGTTAAGCCCAATAACAAAATCGTGAGTGTTCGGATCCAAAGTGGAGAATATCACAACTATTCAAACAAATGGAAGCATGATACACAAAACATAGAGAAGAAATTTACAATTGATTGACAACCAAAAAAAAATATTTGAGAAATGATTGTGAGAAAGGAAGGAGCCTTTGAAAGGGCACAATTAGCATCTGGCTAATTACAAATGGACTGCCTCATCTTCGATTTTCTTTTAAAGAAACTTATTACTACAAGAATCAAAACGATTTTAACTGTGGCATCTGAATACAAACATGTATGGACCATCCTGCCTCAGAGCTAAATTTTATGTCTCAAATTGATGCGTCAAGACTGTTACCTGGCTGTGCAGATGTTGCAGCTAGTAGTGCTGGCACTTTAACAGCTGTAATGATAAAAGAGAACAATGCCCAAGGTTACCATTCAGAAGAAAGTAAAGGCTGAGGTGCACGAGTTCAAGGAAATATTATCAGAGAATTGCAGAAATAAAAACACATTACCGCACGTAAGGATTAAAACATAAATAGAATAATTAGTTTATATCATAGGCATTTATTGCTTAAGATGCTTTTCGGGCATACTGTTATTGCAGGATGATGATGTCACTTGAGATGCATTAGGCCAAGGAGCTGCAATATTATCATTCAGGTCACAAGTGAAGCTGATTCCTGAATTAAGCTGGATCAAATGTTGAGTCCAAAGGCAAGCTTGGCGGGAGGCATCCAGATTTTTTTTATTAATAAAATGGGTAAACTATATTCTTTTATTTAAGATGGAAAATAGAGAGTAATATAGTCGTACAGGGGCCCTTGTTGGGCCGGGTTTTACATGTGAGGTACCAAAATCCCTAGCTGGCGTGACCTTACGGGGTCTTCATCCTTGAAGTCTGCTCCAGGAAGGCTCGGGCTTTGGTCCTCTCTTGTAAAGGTAAGACTGTGTCTGATGAGGGCGACCATGGGACGTAATTGAGACTGTTGATTGGCATGGGCAGTGTCGAACCAAGAGAGGAAGAGGAAGTCGATATCTTAGAATGAGTCGCCATACAAACGCCTTGGATTTGTCGTTGAAACATCTCATGTTCCTTTCCAGCCATAGGTTCTAGGTGACGGCTAACACCAACAGGTGCCATCCCTTGCGGAGATACTTCCTCAGCTTTTGTCCCATTATTGTGTACGTGTCCCCATAGATCTTATATCTTATTGGGAATGCGCCCGATCCCTAGGAGAGATGTGTAGTGGACCATACTTCAACTGTGAATTGGCATTGAAGCAGCAAGTGGTCAGTGTTTTCCTTGAGGAGGTTGCATAGGTAACAGTGTGTTCTTTCCCCCTGCCAGTTCCTCTTTGCTTAATTGTGTAGCGTGGGGAGCTTATTTTCCCATGCCAACTAAGTGAAGACTTTAACTTTCAGTGGGGCTGATTGCTTCCAGAAGGTTATGGGGAGGGAGCTTCTCATGCCACCGTCCATTCGAAGGTGATAGAAGGACTTGACTGAGAAATCCCGAGATGAGGTCAGTCACCACTTCCGAGTGTCCGCCAGATTGGTTTCCCCGTGGTTGAGGTGCTCTTGTAGCCCTTGCCACATCTCACACGCCCCTTGTAACAGGGGCCCTGGTTTAATCAGGGGTAGGCCCCTTTCATGAAGTCACCGTGCTTCCTGGATCGTGAGTTCCGCCGCCTTCGTCCACATCGTCTAGAATTTCAGGCACCTTCTACAGGGGCTGTGTCTGTTGATCCAGTTATCAAGCCAAACTCTGATTGTGTCCCCTTACTCTGGAATGGTTGCCACATTTGCCATGACGAGGTCATGTTGTTCCGAGATTCCTTTCCATAAGAAGGAGGATCGGTTTGGTGCAGGCTTGAAAGTGTTCATTTGTTTGTTTCTGAAGTAGGCTTGCGTGATAATCCTCCCGCAGATTCCATTCTTTCTATTAAGGAGTCGCCACCACCATTTACCAAGTAGGGCTTCATTGAAAGCTTTCATGTTAATAAATGTCCCAACCTCCTAGGTCCTTTTGTCTTGTAAGGGTATCCCACTTGACTAGTCAGTAGGCTTTGGAATGCGGGTTGGTTCCCCTCCATAGGAAGTCTCTTCGAATGTCTTTTATGCGTCGTAGCACCCATTGAGGTAGCTTGTACATAGCCATCCCATGAATTGGGATTGCTGAGAGGACAGCTTGTTCCTTACCTTTTGGATGAGTTATTCCCATTCCGCCTTGCGGGGTCTGTTGCTTGCGAGCGGGATGCCAAGGTAGGTAATCGGGAGGAGCTTAACTGGCATCTCATAGTCGAGGCCAATTTGCTCGCCTCTGCCTCTGTCATTCCAATGGGTGTGATGGCGCTTTTGTTGTAGTCGATTTTCAGTCTAGAGAGCCCTTCAAACAGGTCGAAGATGAGCTTCAATGTTGTGAAATCACTCAGCTTCCCGGAGCTGAACATCAGGAGGTCATCTGTATAGAAAATGGCGGAGACTTTTTCCCCTCCCGCTGCACCTACTCTAAACTCTAAAGCCCTCATAGATGTTTTCCTGCAAGGCGTGTTTCACCATAGTGGTGAAGACGTCTGTTGCGAGGATAAATAGCATCGATGAGAGTGGATCCCCCTGTTGCAGCCCACTTTGGTGCCTCACGTATCCCATTGGAGTCCCATTTATTAAGAAATTGGATTTTGAGGATTGGAGGATCTTTCTAATCCACCCGATCCATCGTGGTCCAAATCCCTTGCTTGTAGAACCTCAAGGAGGAATTCCCAGTCCACTATGTCGAATATTTTCTCAAAATCTACCTTCATTAAAACCCTGCGCTTCATCTTCATTCTATAGATAATTTCCTCTACGACGAGAATGCTATCCTGGATACACCGGCCTTTATGAAGGTCATTTGGTTTTCATCCACTAGGTCTAAGATTACATTCTGGAGCCGATTTGGCGGTACCTTGGTGATGATTTTAATGGAGCAGTTGAGCAGGCTTATAGGGCGGTAGTCCCTAATTGAGGATGCTTCACCTGTTTTGGGGATCAGTATAATGTGTGCCCAGTTCAGTCGTTCAAGGTCTGTGGTTCCTTGGTGCAGTTCGTGAAAAGTTTGCAGTATGAATGTAGGATGATGTTATAAAGGTTAGATAAGACAATTCATATCTAATTGCACGCCAATATGAATTATGGCAGCGTCTAGACAGTAAAAGGAATTCAATCGCCACCACTATAGTGCCATATAATACAAAAATTCAAACAGAAAGAGAGCATAATAGTAATCCTATAGATCTATCATCATTAATTGAGACCAATTAGCGTAGTGATGCTTACCTTGTGATCCAAATGCTTTGCCATTTCAGTGATGTCATTCAATAAAAATTAGTATGTCATTCAAAAGAAATTTCAATGATGCTAAATAGTAAATACTAATGAGAGGCATAACATTTAAGAAATTTCTTACATTTGTCTTATGAGCTTACACAGTTTGATTCTAATCAAGGAACAAATGCTTCAGTTTAGCAAGTGAAAGGGATGATGCAACTAACCTTGAACGGAAAAATCTTTGAGAGTTACATGACAAAAATTGTAAATGTTTGTGCTTCTGTTCATCTTTTGCAACTGAAGACTGAACGATGCAGGACAATCCAATGCTTGTAAATTGGTTATAAAACTTTGCTTCTCCAAGTGAACTATATAATTGTCCATAGCATTACAGCATGCAGTATGGTTCTTGATCCTGTTTTTACATTCTCGTGCAACAATCTTAGCATCAGGAAAAATTAGTGGATAAACTGCAGCATGAAAAGCAAAAGATTGGTAATGCCAATTAATAAAACTCTATTAATGGAATTATAAAAATGGCTCAATCTGCAAAAGCAATAGCAATGACACATTTGACGTCTGCATTGAGCAGTATATTTCCAATAAAAAAAAGACAGTCCGGTGCTACAAAGCTCTCGCATTGTGTAGTGTCTGAAAAAAGGTCAAATCACTTAGGTTTATTGTATGCAACCTTAGTCTTCTTTTAAAGCAAGAGACTGTTTTCACGAATCAAACTCGTGACATCTAGGTCACAGGACAATACCTTTACCATTGGGCCAGAGCTCCCCTTCTTAACAGTATATTTCGAGTGGTAGGAAAAATTTATGAGCAGTTAAGCTAACAGACAACTGCACAACGGAACAATGACAAACAAAAATACATGCATATGGGGATTCCTCAGAATTGAACATCATCCACATAAAAAGCAAGCACAATATGCATTGAAACCAAAAAATCAACCAAATATAGTATTGGCATGTGCTATCTAACAAAATATTCTATGTAATTGCTTATTTAACCTGTGAGACATCATCTGTGATGTGCCTTATATAGAATATTTTATTAGATTAATGATTTTCAAATGTTTTTCTCAACTTATCTGCATTAACTTTGCAGTTTGATATCTGTCTGAGCATTTGCTTTGCAGATGATGGGTCAAGCCTACTGGACAACCATCTGAGGACAATGCTCCTGCAATCATCAATCCTGGATGCATGCTCAGTTGAGAGATGGGTTATTTTCATACTTGGCAAACCACCATATCTCTTGAGGCCAGTTCACTGGCGGCATATATATAGCATTCTGGCATATTAGGCTTCAACACTCATTCCCTGGATCAACTTTCTGACAGGCAGCCAGGAGTTTGGAAGAGTCAACAACACTCTCAAACCCATTGACATCACTGACAGGGCAGGAGGCTTCACTGAAGTTTGACGGAAGTATGCATGGAGCAAATATGCTGAAGGTTAGCATTGGCATCTTGGCTTTGCAAAATCTGCTGAACGTCTGATAGGCAATAGTTTGCATTCCTGGGTCCTTACTTGATTGTCCAATAAGGATGACGAGAGCAGCCTGCAATTGCTGACAACATATCACATTGGCCAGGAAAGGAGCGAATGAGGCCCAACAATCAACAGCAGCAGTGCTCATCAAACTTTCAACGGCAGAGATGTTTAACATACATTTTCCTGAAAATAATGCTAATTCAGATTCATAAATAATTTGACAGTTCATTCTTGTACATATGTGTAATCAAATTAACCATACTAAATTAATTATGTTTCATTTAAGATAATACCATTCCAGATGTGAACCTTTGTGAATCCTATGGTGAAAGTTGTGTCTGAATTCACAGTAGAAGACCGAAACGGGTTGGGATTTGGGGTATAAAAACTATATTTTTTGGGCAGGGTTTGTAAGCCATTGAGAGAGATTATATCATATTGATGCTAAATTGTGTATTCTTCTGGTTGTGAGTGAGAGAGAGCTTTGCTTCCATGATTTAGAGTGAGGAGATGGCTCAGAGAGATTAGGTGGATACATTGTTAGGTTCCGGGGGCACCCCACACTTTACATAAGTAGCAATATTGTCTGCTTTAGGCTGAAGCCTGCACGGCTTTGTTTTTGGATCACCCAAAAAGCCTTGCTAATTTGAACTGTGTTTCCACATATATGCCCCTTTCACTCTTCTCACATTAGTTGTTGTGGTACTATTGTTTGCCTACATCCCAACATACATTCTTGCATCGCATATTGATTTAGTGGATTGATTTCGCACGTTAATTTACTTGTTTCTCTCCCTTTTCCTACGATTGTGTATTTTATTTTAATTGTCCTATTACATATTTGTGATTGGAAGATTAGAGATTAGTTAATTGTATTTTTTTTAATAAGTGGTTAAATCATATTTTATTTAATTTTGATAGTAGGTTTCATTACATTGCATGGTCAGAAAGAAATAAAAAAACATAGTTAGTAGCCCACTCCTTCTAACATCAAGCAATCTGGTCTTCCTCCCTCCTCAAGCTTGATTAGATTCATCCCCGGCGGAGCTTCCTCCTTCGTTAGCCCTTCCTAGCGTGACAGATGTGAGTTCTAGGCTACACTTCAGCAGGTTCGCTGATGCTTCCAACTTTGATCTTTTCGTTGTTGGAGTTGCATTCAACCAAGAGAGGATAAGGAAAGAGATATCACGAATAATTCTTAAGAAAACACATTGTTTATCCTGAAAACACAGTCTATTTCTCTCCCCCCAAATACTCCAGGTAATTGGTATTGCAGCAATGTCCCACCCTTCTCGTGGGGTATTGTCCGCCGCCAATGAGGTACTCCTGGTGCCCCAAAGAGCCTGAAATTCCATCCCCCAGTTGGAGATCCATACAGAGTCCCAAAGTGATCTTAGATCTGTCTCACATATGGGCACGAGATGAGTATACAGTGGACAAATTGATCCTCAGTCTCGTACAGATAGCATCTTGTGCAGTCACCCCTCCACTTCCTCTTATACAATTTATTGAGGCTGAGAATCCGACTTTTGCTTACCAGAGACATTAGTTAAATGTATATTTTCCAGAGAATTATTTGTTTTTATTCATTTGTTTTCAAAATTCTATTTGTTGAACCTAATTGTTGAGTAAGGTTGAGGGTTTTGTATTACATCCTGAACCTCATGTTTTTGAAGCAAGTTTTTCTAGCCATTGATTCTGTCATTTCTTTTAAGATGCTCGCAACAAGGTGTTATTAAGAATGAGCTTTCATTTCTTTTAATATATCACATTATTGATTGCATTAGTTATGCCAATGTCGCTGTTCTTAAAGGGTAAAATTAGCCCCCACCAATTCTGTAGTAAAACAGGCTAGTAGCTAATTTCTTTTAGGATACAACGAAACTTCTTTTTTTGACTTGAACGAAAGTGAAACCTTTTAAAATAAAAAACAAGAATGTGAATTGTAATACCTTTAGAGAGGAGAGTAGAGAGGGAGAGTTAACGCTTGAAAGAGGATTTCCTTGTGAATTGTTATGTTTTATTTGGAATACCCATAAGCTAATTATAACCAAAGGTGCACCCCTTTGGATGGGGCACAACCCACCAAAAAGATGAGTCATGTCATTTACTATCAACACCAATTTGGATGAGTTGTGTTCATTTACATGGGTCATATCCCATACTAGCTCTCTCTATGTATTTTTTCAATGTGTCTCTCACCTTTTTTTTTTTTTTTGGTCAAAGGGGATAAACCCCATTCTAAGCCCAAGTGGGATGGAGTGGAAAGAGGACTATCACAGAGCCTGGCCCACCGGGCTTAGCCCCTCATGATAACGGCCCGTGACTACCTCTCAACGCCCCACTTCACTCCGTCACACGGGATTCGAACCGTGGTTCTCCTCCCATATGCGGAGGACCCTAGCCGCTCGACCTATTGGCCTTTGGCTATCTCTCACCCTTCTTATACCCTTTCATAAAATCCTTTTAAAAAATTATTTTATTATAAAAATATCCAACATTATTGGAGCTTCACCACTGAATCAGAAAAGGAAGCAATCTCTTGAGGTCTGCAACAAACAGAAGAATGGCTTTACAGTGAAGGGGATGATGAAACAGAAATTATCTACAGTCATATACTGGAAGAGCTGAAGGAGGTGAACTGTAATCTGTTTAGAGTGGCATTCTACATTGTTGTTTGCTCATATGACCTTTTTTTTCTAAATAAATATAGACAAGCCACTGGGAGCATGCCTCACCCTCAACCAGCAAGGGAACTGTTCATCTGATCTCATATAATCTACTCTCTTCAATCTCGTAAATCATTTTTTTTGTTGGGTTTTAACCAACAATAGCTGGCTGATTCCGTGATCAACCGATACAAAGAAGAAGCAGCTAGAGCTCAAGCAACAAGCAATCTTTTGCAAACTATAGTGGACAACAGGATGGCTGTAGCAACAACAGCAACATATGAACACGACATGATTAGTTGTCTAAGTTACAATGATGCACCAAAGCAAACCATGCAATTCTCCTTTTAACTTTGCAATATTCATTCTCAAATTGCAGGTCATGAGTGAATGCAACAAAGCTGAACAATGGCTGAGAGAGAAAAATCAGCAGCAGGATTCTTTGCCAAAGAGCAGTGACCAAGTGTTGTGGTCACATGAAATTCACAAAATGACACAGGAATTAGACAAGTTATATATTTCTGATCTCCACTTGATTCAACCATTTTTTTTTTTAATTTTGAAAAAGTGGATAAACCGCGTTTTATTTAGATGACTTGATTCAACCCTTTTTCTTCAGATTTTTTTCTATTCTTTTTGAAATTTAAAGGGGATAAATCAGGTCTCCAGGAGTAGGGCGTCGTAGAATTTGGACTATCTAGGCCGCGTGTTGTACGGGCCCACCCGGGTGACTACCAAATCTCGTTACACTTCGCTCCTTCGCATGAGAGATTGAGCCAGTATTCTACCGTCGCGGATCACGGGAGGGCTGCTTGTTTCGACCCGAAGGTCTTTGGCTTTTTTCTATTCTTTTAAACTTTAAAGTTCTGATAACTTGGTTACCATAGTTCATTTTCAGACATGCTGAATTTGAGTCTATTTTGTTATATCTCAGATCATGCAAGCAAGAACTGAATCCCTTAGCTCCTACATCTTGATCAGAGAGCTGTCCTAACCCTTCAGCTGCCACAAAAACAAATTGAATTGACACAAAAATGATGGGAATATGTACGTAATTGTTTCCCATCAGTTGGTTATTTTACTCCCTGATTAGGATACCACCAATTTTTTAGGCATATATCTACACTTCCATTTTTTTTCTGAAGTCTAGAGCTATATTCCTCTTATTTTACCGATCATGGTAGTACACTGGATCTTGAATTCCTTTCACTGTAACAATTGTCCATATTCAGCTTTTGTTCTGTCCATTGATATTACCATAATGTTTTTATTCACTGTCAATTATTTTGATGGAAATACATGATAGCTGAATGACGTGCTATGATAATCGGAAAACCAGAATTCCGATATTTTCCAATAGAATTCATGGAAATAATTAAAAAAGAAAAGTTTCTTTTAAGCTTTCCTGTTACCGATGATCCTGGACTTCATTGAATCCATTACTCAATGCTAAGTGGTTGTTTCTTGGCCTCCCATTTATTCAACCTCTTCATGGCTTCTTCAACCTGCAGGCCAACCAAAACAAATGATACATTGTATCGCAGGATTAGATATATAATTAAAAAAAGCTTGTCATCATCAATATAAAATATCTCAAATGCTTAACGTTTTCACCATCTACAAACTTACTCATTCCAACACTCGAGTGCGCTGAAGGAAATTAAACACTGGAGTGTGCTGAAGATTGGAAGGGAGGGAATTGACATTGCTGATCAATTGGCCAGAGAAGCAAAACACAATGACAGAGAACTAAAAATGGATGACATAGAAACTGTGCCTGAATGGCTGAGAAACAAAATTTCTAGTTTAAATTTCGGAGCAAACTATTTTGTTTAGACTTGCTAAATTTGAATAAAAACTAGCCCATGGGCTCTTCATACAAAAAAAAAAAAAACACTCGATGTTGGAACTTCTCTTTTTTTTTCAGCATGATTTCTAAGCCCTACAAACCATAGAGAAGACAACAAAGTTCATAATAATTTACTTGGTGGCTGGAAAATGAAATGTAGAAAAGTGGAGGTCAACATCTTAATGATAGCTGAAAAATGATGATGATGCAGGGACCACCTGGGAGGGAACTCAGCACAAGCATGAGATAGAAAAAAAACTGAGAAGATTGCTGACAGAAAAAAGGAAAGCTATCAACTATGTATTTTTGTATTACCTTCAGGCCAAGTAATGTAACAAACTATCTTAATTAAATAAAATATGATTTATCTATTTTTTTTAAAAAACATCTTAATGACATTCACAAAGAATTTTTAGAATAACCAAGCAATGAATTAATAGTATGAATCACATGGCCATTAGTGATTAAATTAAACTTCATTATTGCTTGAAGAAAGGCTCATCATCAAAGAGATAGATCATAGAAATAATTAAAAAGTCTATCTATCTATCTATCTATCTATATACCTCTTTATTCCAATCAGTCCGGAATGTAACCCACAGTAGAATCAAGGTCTGCATGAATGTTCCTCCTATCATACCTCCCCATAGTCCCTGTTACACCATGAATACAACTAATTAATTATTAATCAAGCACTCTATTGGCTTATAAAGCATCAAGAGAAATATCATTAATTATTATAAATCACACTCATGACTCACCTTAGCTCCCAACCCAAACTTGAAGCCAAGCACACAACCAATAGGGACCCCAACAATGTAGTAACATCCCACATTGACATAGGCGACAAATGCTTGCCATCCACATCCAACAGCCACACCTAGACGGCCATTAGAATTTTAAAAAAAAAAAAAAAAACATATAATATACATGAAGGAGTCTGTTCAAACTCTCTTACCATACCATTCAAACATTGCAAATCAATTTATTCACCATTAATTATGTAACCTTCTGCGGCTAGGTTGACACTTTTGTTTTTTATATATAAAAAAAAAATTCTATCAAAAGTTTCCTTTATGTAATTAATCATGTCATTGTCATTGAAGAGAGTGAAAAGATGCTGACCAGATAAGACTGGTTGGATGCCATTGAGGATAAGAGTGATGGCTAGCAAGGGACAGAGATCAGATACAGCATGGGCTACAGTCTCCCCCTCTGTGAATGCATAGCTGATAACATCTCTTAGGCAAAGGATGATGATGGCCAAGACCACTGATATCACGAATGACATCATCGTCACAACCACAACTGAGAACGCTGCTGCTTTTGGATGCCCAGCTCCAAGCTCATTGCTCACCCTCACACTATCACAACAGTAATTAATATTCAAAAGTTTAAATGAACAACCGAAATGAACTTGAATTTGCTTTAAAGTTATCAATGAAGTTTAAAATTGATCTTTTAACAACTAACTAACTAACCTGGCAGCAGCATTGAAACCAACAGAGATCATGAACACCCACCCAGATATTGTCATGCTGCACATGTATGGTACGCACACAAAAATTAAACCAACATTTAGATCCAAAAATCCAAGTCTAATGTGAAGATGTGTGCTGCGTCTAAATGGTACAACAATCGAAAATCCTAGTCTAACGCCAGCACAGGCACAGCACAAAGTGACTGACATCTGACATTCAATCTGATACCCACTGCTTGCATGCCATGAAGTTAAGGCACAGAACGACAAGAAATTACTCAACTTACCAAATAGAAAGAGAGTCAAGAGCCAGCTCTGGATTCTCAAGCAGGCCGGCGATGAGGACCAAGACCTGGAAATACCAAGTTTCCAAGCAGAGCATCACGGCAGACGCCGCCGAGAGCTTCAAGAATCCCCAGAGGTCGGAGAACGCCTGCCAACTGAACCCAGCCCAAGTATACTTGCACCTCTCACTGAGCACAATATAAACGAACTGAGCTCCGACGACGATCCACCATGACAAGCTCAGCACCAGGGACGCGCCCACCAATCCAAGCCCGAGCTTGTAGACAGCCAGCCAGCTGAGAAGAAGATGAAGAACAAGGGTTGAACCTGATATATAAGCACTTGGCGCTACAATGCTTTGAGCTTGGAGAAACTTTTGGATGGGAAAGTTGGCGGCGTAAGCGAAGATCTGAGGAATCAGGCCGTAGACGAAGACGGAAGCCGCCGAGGCGATCTTCGGTGACTGGCCCAGCAGGATTAGTAATGGATAAGAGAAGGCGTATATGATGGCAAGGGGAATACCAGTGACCATCAAGAGCACTGTGGATCTTTGCAAGTAGACGCCGAGCATGTCGTACTTGTGCGCGCCGTAGGCTTGGCCGCAGAGCGTCTCCACCGCGCTGCCCATTCCGAGCTGCATGCATGTTTTAACTGGTTAGCCTGCCATTTGAAACTGGAGCAAGAGATCAGGAGAAGTTGTTGTTTTTGATTGATTACCATGAGACCGTAGGCGAAGACTTGGATGCCGGTGTTGCCGAGAGAGGCGGCGGCGAGCTCAAGGTTGCCGAGATGGCCGGAGAAAATCCGGGTGGACATGGACATGACGTAGTTGAGCATGTAGACCATGACTGCTGGTGCTGCAAGGTGGACGAGAAGCTTCATCTCTTTTGCCGAGGCTTTTGAGAACCGTTGGAGAAAAGGTATACTGGTGTCTGTGAGTATGTCCTCTAGTTGCTTGCTGGCTCCCTCGCCATCTCCAGAAGCTGGCTGCGATGGCGATGATGGCTCTAGCAGAGGAGTGCCAAGCTTCTCGCCGGCCTTGGAGCCCATGTTGGTTGGTGCAGGGGACGAGATGGTGTTTGGTTTGGTTTTTTTTGTTGGTGGGGTATTTAATATGAGCGGCAAGCCGCTAAGAAACTAAGTGGGTTCGCAATCATCTGCGGAGCAGACATAAGGGTGGGGCCATGCATACGTAGGCGCTGAGAACATCAATCACAACCAGTGTCCATACTACTAAAAAATGTGTCTTCACCCACAAATCGAACTCAAATTTTTAATCATTGAAATTTTTATGTGATTGTTTGGGTTAGATTTTGAGGGGGAGAACTTACTTGTAGTCTTATATATACATACATAAAGGAAATAGTTGTTTTTGATCCTTTTATTATGCCCTAATATTCATTTTAGTTCCTATATAAAGAAACATGTTCAATATGGTCATTGTATTTAGGGTTTGAAGTAATTACTATCTTTATTGTTGTGGAGGTGTTTGAATAACACCAATTTTTACTCTGACATGACAACCTATATGGCTTGTTAATGCATACTGCAAAAAAACAAAAGCAAAAAAATAAAAAATTTCCAACTTTTGAGATTGTTGTTTTACACAAGATTTTGTACATTAATCATAGCAATTAACCTAGGAAATTGCATAAAAATAATATATATTTTTATAAAAAAAATGTAAGTCTTGCACATTCATTGAGTTGTTAAATAGTTGCTCACATCACAATATCCATTTTATTTTAATTTTTTAAAAAATCACATTTTTATGCAATTTTCTAGGTTGATTGCTACATTGATCTACAAAATCTTGTGCAAAAAGACAATCTCAAGAAGCCATTTTTTTTGGATTTTTTTTTGCCAAGTCATCATGGCATGTCAGCATACTACGTCAGCATTAAAATATTAACATATTGAAAGTTCAATTAACATGACACGTCAGTATATGCAAGCCACGTAGGCTGCCATGTCAGAATAAAATGCCCTCCACCCGCTATTTGAACGTCTGCCCACCAACAAATCTCTCGACAAAGATACCTAGGGATGCGACTAGTCTCTCCATGCAGGGCTTGTAGGACAAGTTCTCATCCTCGTCTTTATCTTGCTCAACAATTTTGCTCCTTAATCTGTAACGCCCCGTCTCCAAAATTCCCGGGCCTGTGGGCACGCTACAGACCGGCCATACCCAAACCGGGTCGAGGCCCTGTTCGGATACGAAGTCTCGATGATCAATCTTACAAAATCACATGCACAAAGCGGGAAATATATATAATGTAATTAACATGTCTAAAGCATGAAAAATACAGCGGAAAATACATATATGTCCCTGGGTTACAACCCTAGTGTCACATCAAACAGGCTCCTACTCGGGAACCTAAAAATGACCCTCACACTATAATGCTGACAAAAGGTACCCACCTTAGCTCTCAAATCCATGCGGTCCTGTGCGGCTCCTCGATGTCCCACAACCTAATCTTCGGGATCTGAAAAAGAGTGTCAACAAGTGTATGAGCTTTCAGAAGGAAAGCCCAGTAAATGATCTCACAATGAATAGATAAATCATGCTATCAAATCATGAAGTGTAGAAACAAAAGCAAATCAAATAAGCATGACTAGACACGACCGCAGTCATGTCGAACCTATGAGTATATCTACAATCACCCATGAGTCGTCATCCCGATGCGGGCACCGGCTTTGTGGAGTAATGTCGACCTACTTCCGATCGGACTTCGTAAGTCGGTGGCGCTACTATCATACATATGCATTACTGCACGTGTATCGTCCCAGGCCGGGCTATCCGGAATGAGAGTTCCATCCCGCCAGGGAAAACGAGCAGGGGTGTCCAGGCCCACGACGCCAAAACGGAGCTACACTCCACTGCAACGGGCGGAATCCTCCACAAGAGCAACACAGGTCAAGTGGAAAATAGTATCTATCCAACCAAGCATACATACACAATGGATTCACACAACAATAATCCAATCATCAACATGTATGTATAAATGCACAGAAATCAGAAATCAATCAATCAGGAGATCAATGGAATATCAATTAATAGGTTAATTGCAAAATCCAAATAATACTCCTTAGAGTGGAAACGAGGCAAGATCACTTACCTGGTCTAGAACCTGTCCGAATGAGTTAGTACCCTCCCCCGGATATGACTCCACGTTCCGAGCCGAGATCTGGTAAACATAATATAATCTCAGTATCCTGATGTACGCACCCTCGGCGTATTCCCCTACAAGTTCAATTAACTCAAAACCTCATCGCCCTCATGAAATGTGTTGCGACCCATTGTTTCACCCTAACTCATCCATGTCATGAAATCGGCTCACTACTCACTCCAACTTCCCAATATAATTCAGCCCATCAATTACTTTATAGTTGGGTTTAATACTATGAATCCACATATAATTCATTTCGATCAAACCACGTGACTATCATCCAATTAAATGAAAGTCAAACGCCTTTGAATAAATCTTAATTCCATCAAACAAGAATTTAATAGGCATGTTCATATTATTGGCTGCATAGTGGTTAAAAACATCACTCTATTATAATCTATAGATATTTTAATTAACTAAGATGTATATCTCATACAATTTATCTCACACTTGGCTGCCATTTGAAATCTCTATTCTTGATAATATATCTTTAAACCAATCACTCTCTTGAGTAAGGGTTTGCATCCAAGTACCATGCAGGTGAAGATGGAGTTCACACAAGGTCTCCTTCTCAAGAAACTCTTCTCATGGAGGTTCAATTCCGTGGTTTGCGAAGCTTGAAGGAGCTCTTGGCTTAGCTATCAGTGAGCTACTATGATGCATGCATGGAAACACGTCACAAAATAAAGGGAAGCTTACCGTGTCGTGATAGATCCTTCGTGTCGACTTTCAGGTTCTGCAACTTTGTGGTAACAGCTCGGCGGCGGTCTTCCCACTTGGACTGTTTTCTAGCTCTCGATAACTCACCAGGCCCCCTATCCACTCTCTCGTCTCCTTCAAGCTCTCTGTCAAGGTTGAGATATAAATAGGAGAAGAAAGACAAGTGGTGCTCTTCAATGCTTCCCCTTGTGGCGTTCGAGGCTGCAGTGCTGACGGGATGGGGCGCCGTCGCTTTTCCTCGAGTCCGGCGTCGAACGCGCTCGTCCGTGTGGCCCCGGGCTTCGTCAACGAGTAGCAGTGGCTGGAGAAATGCTCATTCATGCCTCGAGATCTTGCTCTTCATCAAATGAGCGGTTGATGGTAAGTCCTGCGTGGCGACAGATGCGTTCCTTCATCTCACGCGCTTTGTTTGTTGAGGCCTGGCACCGTGAGATTTGCCATTTAATTCCTTACTCATCCATCTCAACCGTTGGTTTTCAAATGAGAGGATTTCCTCTATGTTACCACTGATTTTCTTCCAAAAACGCCCCTATACATTTATTGCTTCCTCCATTGCTATTCACCAAGCCATGAGAGATCAACCATTATTTCCACTTTAAAAAAAATCTCCACCATTCATGCTACACACATGTACGGTTTCTATTTGTTATCAAAACCAATGGTCACCATCTCTCCATTGTTTGATTTATATTCACTGAACTCATCCTAGTCATTGATCCACTTTGACTCCAAATCACTCATACTAAAACTCATGCATGTCTTTAAGATTTCTTCTACTTTTTTTTTTATTTTTTATTTTTACACAAAAGTCCCTTGCTTCACTAATGAATACACATGCAAATCCCTTACATATTCATCCAAGTTCCAACCGGTTCCCCAAGTCCAAATGGCCCTCTAGAAGGCATCATTACCTCCCATGATGTCTTTAGTCTCTCTCCTCACCACCTGTGCACCATTGATCTTCCTTTCCATTTATTTGATGATTAATGGTCTTATTCCAAAGTTATGAGAGAGTATGATGGATCACTTTTTTCATATAAACCCCTCCTCTTTTTCATATATGATGTCCTTGTTACTTTTCAGTCCAAGTCTAAATAAGTCTATACTTGCAAGTCCTTAGCACCTTTAACCATGTGAGAGGATGTTTGTACTTTAAACCTCCATTTCTAATTTATTTCTTCAAGGTCCTTACTTCTTCATTCTCATGAAATAACCTAATATGTAATTAAACCCCTATTAATAATTCCATATTAATCTATACCAGGGATTAACCATTAAAACAAAATTAAAGAATTAATTAATGATTTAATCAAGTCGTAAAACATAGCGGCTCTTACAGCTCCTCCGATCGCTAAGCTCCCAGCGCCTCCAATGTATGATATGCAGACTTTTTACCTACTTGGGGGCTAGATGTTTGAGAAATTTTTTTCTCTTCGTCCTGGTTATGAGAACATCAGCATCATCCTTCCCATTGGCTTTTGTTGGAACGCCATTGCCATCCAACGGTTGTTGTTCTTCTGAGCTATTGGAAGAACCAGAGCCTTCGTCAATGTTTACCACCCACTACCTTCTCCTCTGTAGAGGTAAAACATACAGACTTGTTGCAATAGATGCACCGACAAGCTTATGCACTGCCTAATAAAGAGCGAAGCTACGATCCCTTGCGGATCTTGTATTCCTTATTAACCTGGAAAACAAAACCATCAATTAAGTTGTGCCAATCATAGGCGAGGAAGAATATGGTCTCATGATCAACTTTACAACGTTCTCCCACACTTTCGGGCTATCCAGTGTTGGATGTTGTTGGATATAATCCCATGTCCACCCACTTTTGTTGACAAGGCTGGAGTAAAGCTTATGATTTTTTTTTCAACGTCTTCCATTTATTCTTCAGTTGAGTGCTAGGGACATCCTCCTAGGTCTTCTGCGTGTAAGCAGTCGCAACTCGAGTCAATACCTCACTCTTGAAGGAACTTGCAAAACCCTTGCTGGTTGAATGCTCCTCTTGCAACATCATAACAAGACATTCATCGCCATTGGGTCCCCAGTTCTTCTTATGGGGATGCTGCAACCCCTCTCGCAGGTTTTTCGTATCACCGAGGGATGTGGAGCCTACTGCTCAGACTGGGTATGCGTCACCCCACCTTGACATGATGGAGGATGTACCTTACAAGCACAATGAGCCCTCTTTCAGTGGGCAACCACCAACACCATAAGCAGGATGCATACAACTCATATGGTGAAGCACCAAGGCGGCGTAGTGCGTGGATCTAAGACTAGACCATGGTCACGGAGGAGTGTGTTGGAGTGGGAGGTAGCATTTATGGCTCACTTGATGAAGTTTGTTGGGCCAAGGGTAATTTAGGGAAGTAAAAAGTAGGAGGAAAATAAAATAAGGGTTTTTATTATCCTTGGAAGTTAAGAGCTCTAGTGATTGTTATGGCTCTTCGTTGTCCTATGTGTTTCTTAGGTTCTCGTGGGGTCTCCTAGAGTTTCAATAGTGTCTTTTAATATTTCTACATTGCCATAAATACTTAGAAAGTTAAGGAGTCATGTAAGTATCTATAAAAAGGGGGTGTAATACAAGCTTAAGGAAATATGAAAAGTATTTAGAAAAAGCTTCTTATCTATACTTCACAAGTGAAGTTTATTAATTGGAGGACTGGAACTGCCATCTCCAGCGAGCTTGGGAATCGGCGGCGCATCGTACCCATACGGTGGATTGCTTGGGCTATCGAGGGGGTAAGCTTATCCCTAAGCAGAGGGATCGAACCACCAGCCTTAGTGAGGAGATCCCATCTATCTTGTTGTTGGATCCGGGACCGGGTCTTGAACATCATAACAACTAGATCCAACCGTTTTCAAACAACGGATAGAGGGAATACATACCTTTACTTTCGATGCTCCTTTATTCTGCACACGAAACCTAGGTCCTTTAGCAAGCTTCGATTATCTGCCTCTTTGTCATGTAATCAAGCTCGATCGTCGCTCATCCACCCTGTTGACCTGCACAATATCGGGATTTCAATTAAATCTATGATCTTCCGGCTTGGTTGTAATATAGCAGGCCTTTGGTTGCCCGTTAGCTTGGGAGGCACGGGTATGACAAGGCTGCACGAAGGCAACGGCTAAAAGGGAAAGTAGCTAGGGATTGATCTTCAAGAAGGACCAGCGCCATTGCAGATCAATCTTTAGGACTAATCAATTGTAATTGTTTAGATTAATAAGACTATTCCATCTGCCAACTTATTTAACTAACCACAAAAGCACGCTGACGTGGCCACTCAAACTAAAAAAAACTTACGAGGGCAATTTTGTCATTCGAAATGGTGGGTAGTTTTCAACCTTAACCATTAATCCCCTTACCAAACATAATGTAAGATGTGTTTGTTGTGGGTTAGAAAATGTTTGAATTTATTTATTTATTTGAAAATTTTAAACCAATTTGAGAAGCTGGCCGTCGATATCAAATATCATTTTGGAAGTGGTTAGGAGTGAGTTTTCCCCCACATCAATCTAAATAAATACTAAAGTCAGAATAAAAAAAAATAGGTAAATAACTATTCATCCCTCAATAGTAAACTTATTCCCTATAGGTCCCTCAATAGTAACTATTCATCCCCCTAGGGTCCTTGGGTAGGGACTTCGTGTAAATAGGGTTTTGGGTAAGTGTTTTCAAAAGGTAAATAGTATATAAATAGTGTAGGGACCTATAGGGAATTTGCTTTAAAAAAAATCCAGACATTTCTCACTTTCCTTTCTTGAAATCCTAAAAATTAAAAAATGAAAAAAAAGAAGAGCTTAAGATATAGTACATAAAAGTGGATTTTGTTACTTTCTTTATAAGAAAAACATCATGATACAATATGAAGGGATTAAAATTAGCATGCCCAATATTTACAACTAATCCATAGAAATAAAAATTGGGTTTAAATATTTTATATTTCAGATACTTGTTTATTTAGGCAAAGAATCAGTGATTAATTAATTTAATTTAAAGTTATGAATCATTGGTGATCTTATCATCGATGAGATCATTGCATGCAAAAGAAAAAAAAAGACCTTGTAGTGCTTTCCTCATCGCTCACATCACATTCTTTGTCCTCCATTGCCAGAGCTCACAAAGTCCTAATTTTTATGATTATTATTATGTTATGACCACAAGCCTTAATCCTATGATTAACATGGATGAAATCAAGAATCTCATCAGTAAGTCAAAAAAAAAAAAGCAACTTGAAAACAAATAAGGGTGAAATATTATTTTTTTCTCATTTTTTGAATGTGATCAAATGGGCCATGCTTTACATGCTTCCTATGCGATGCTGACTATAAGACCGTCTCACATCTCCTTCAACTGCCAAGTAACTTGTGATATATGAGAGCATTATAGAAGGTTATGGAGAATAAGCACGCCTCTTACCTTCATCCAAGATATTGATGGTCTCATAACCACCTCTCCCAAGATTTCCAAGACCTGAGGAAAGGATGGGAGCTCACGTCATATGGACCTTATGGGGAAAAAAAGTGATGTTTCTAAAAGAAATGATATGTGTTTGCAAATTATTTGTGATACTAACTTTCTTTTATAATCTTGGTTTGATGCTACACATTTGTCAAAAAAAGTCGAGGCTATAGAAGCTAAAGAATTTGATGAAAAGGAGCCTGTAATTCACGCTAGACACTTCTCAGGAGACCAGAGGCGATGAGGCCAAGGAGGGTATCTAATTGCTAGAGTACTGGAGGATGCAACTTTTCCCTGTTTTTTTCATCCATTAATTTTCAAATCCTTTGTAACTATAAAAATATTTGTATCAAAATAATATTATCTTACGTAAATTATTCAATAGTCACCAAACTATTTGGGTACTCCTATTTGAGTCACTGAATCATAAAAAATTTCATTTGGGTACCCCAACTTTAGAATCACTTTCAATTAAGTCACCCATACTAACACTGTTAACGGCGGGATGACGTGATATAACACGTGGCTCGCAGTACACCACGTCAACCAAGCCATGTGATAAAAATTATCAATAAACATTTGAAACCCTAATCTTCTCTTGGGATCTATTTATCTTCTCTTGAAACCCTAATCTTAGTTTCACTCTCTCTTGATGGCAAGGAACAAGCAAACAAGACTAGGGATGTCAATCCGCCCCGGCCCCGACGGGGAACCAGATTCCCCGCCCCGATGGGGCCTGGGCCGGGGCCGGGTAATAGCCTCCCCGCCCTGGCCCCGGCCCCGAAATATTTTATTATATATATATATATATATATATATATATATATATATATATAATATTTTATATTATAAATATTTAAATAAAAACTTATTATAAATATAATAACAATTGTTGTAATTATAGTTTATTGATATAACAAATTATTGAACTCTAATCAATCAATTAACCAACTAATCAATTAACTTATTAACCAATCAAAATGGCTAAACCAAACCATCAATGACAATGATTCAAATTTCAAATTTTCAATATCAAAATCAAAACCTAAACTACTGCCGCCCTACGTGTGCTTCAGTGAACTGTGAATCAGATTGTCTCTCACTCTCACTTTCCCTTTCCCTTATTTCTCTCTCTCTCTCTCTCTCTCTCTCTCTCTCTCTCTCTCTCTCTTTCTCACAGTCATAGACTTTCACTTGAGTCTCTCACATTCACTTCAGTAGTTCAGTGTTCAGCCGCCCCCATCTTCCACGGACCATGTTGCCAAACTCGCCACGAATCTGTTCAGCCGCGCCCGCTATCTCTTGATCTCGGATTCTCGAGTCTGTTCAGAGGCTCATCGACCTCAAGTTATTGAGAGAGAGAGAGAGAGAGAGAGGTAATGTCTTTGATTTTCGAAGAATTTTGCTTGCATTTTCTTTTTCTTTTTACGATCACCGATTGACTGAGTTGATTCTTGATCAAGCTTATTTGTTTTTAAGGGTTTTTGTCTTTATTTATTTATTAGTTTGATTAATTTCTCTGATGTTCTGATGATTCTTGACATGGTTCACATGCTGTCCGTGGAACCCTTCATAAGTTTTTTAAGGGCTTTTTGATGGAAATTTTAGAGTATTTAATCTTCTAAATGCGCTGATTTTCTTTTCTGTGTTCATTTATTCATTTTGGTTGATTACATTATGTTCTTTTGGTTTCTTTTTTGCCTTGTTAATTAGGTTTTCAAGCTAATGCTGCTAATCAGTATGTTAAGCAATTCATTGTTTAAGCTAATGCTGATAATCAGTATATTATATCCTTTTTAGTTACTAATAAGTATATTTAAAGTAATTTCATCAACATATATGCATATATTTTCTATAGGCATCAGGTATGGCATCTCAAGGTAGTAGTCAATCCGCAATAGGAGTTGGTGACTCATTAACTCCCCTTGAGTCTCCTTTAGAGTCACCAATTGAGTCACCTTCACCTATGGACTCTTCTACTCAAGTTAGTGAAGAAGAACCACAAGTCGGTGGGAAGAGATTAAAATTAATGGTTTGGCAACATTTTAAAAAGATCAAAGTTGGTGAATTCAATAAAGTCGAATGCAATTATTGTAAGAAATTACTTGGAGGAGAAAGCAAGAATGGAACAAGACATCTTCATGATCAGTACAAAGTTTGCAAGATGAGGCCTTTTAACAACATAAGACAAAAAACATTAGTGTAACAACAATGGAAGGCGGATGGAAAAATGTCTATAAGCAATTACACATTTGACCAAGAATCTTCGAGGAAGGACCTTGCTAGTCTGATAATAATGCATGAATACCCAATTTCAATGGTTGAACATTATGGGTTCAAAAAGTATTCAACTAATCTTCAACCATTGTTCAAAATTCCTTCTCGGAATACAATTAGAAACGATATCATGAAGATATATGATACTGAAAAATCCAAGATAATGGATCTTTTGAAGAAAAATTCAAGTAAGGTTGCAATAACTACGGATATGTGGACAACTTCAAATAAAAAAAAAGGATTCATGGCTATCACGGCACATTTTATTGACAACAATTAAAATTTGCAAAGTTTGGTTTTAAGGTATGTTAAATAGTTTATTTTATTAAATTTACTTTACCTTGTTAGAATTGTCCATGTTATAATTATGCAATTTCTCTTAACTTGTTAGGTTTCTTTATGTGCCTTGTCCACATACATCTGCGGTTCTCTCCAAGGAATTATTAACATGCATATTTGATTGGAACATAGAAAGAAAGTTGTCCACTTTGACCGTTGATAATTTCTCTACTAATGATGCTATGGTTGACATCCTAGTGTCTAAGCTCAATCCAAGTCATCTATTGTTGCATGGAAAATTAATTCACATGCGTTGTTGTGCACACATTTTGAATTTTATTGTCCAAGATGGATTAAAGGTTATGGGTGATGGAATAGAGAGGGTTAGAGATAGTGTTGCTTTTTGGACGGCCACACCAAAAAGGCAACAAACTTTCAAGGAAAATCTGCAACTTTTGAGCATAAATTATTCCAAACAATTAATGCTTGATTGCAAGACTCGATGAAATTCCACATATTTCATGCTCAGTGTTGCTTTGGAATATAAAGATGTTTTTTATCGTTTGCAACAAAGAGACCCTCTTTTTATTTCTTCACCAACCGAAGAAGATTGGATGTTAGCGGAGGAGATTTGCAAAAAGTTACATGTGTTCTATAATGCTTCTAATGAATTTTCGGGAAGAAAATACCCCACATCCAATGTTTTCTTTCCATTGATGTGTGAGATCAAACTTTCTTTGAGCACTTGGGCTAAATCTTCTATTGAGACTATTAGAAATATGGCCACAAGTATGTCAACAAAGTTTGATAAATATTGGGAAAAAGTTCATGGAATTATGGGAGCAGCCACCGTGCTTGATCCAAGATATAAGTTGAAGTTATTGGAATATTTTTTTCCTCATCTCTATGGGCACTTGGCCGATTATGAAATTCAAAGGATAACAAACTATTGTTATGACTTGTTACATGAATATGAAATTTCTACTCCAACATGGCAATCTTCATGTAATAGCCCAAAGGTGAATGATGTAGATGTTTCAAGCTTCCTTGATGGTTTTGATTCATTTGTGAATGATTGAAATAAAAATATATTGAAGTTGGAGTTAGACCATTATTTGGAGGAGAAAGTCTTGCCAAGAACTCCAGACTTTGACATTTTAGCTTGGTGGAAAAGTAGTGGACTCCGTTATCCAATATTGCAAATGATTGCTAAAGACATCTTGGCTATTTCAATCTCTACTGTGGCTTCAGAATTTGCTTTTAGTACCGGTGGTAGATTGGTGAGTCCTCATCGTAGTAGGCTTCATGCGGATATTTTAGAGGCATTGATGTGCCCTCAAAATTGGTTGATAAAAGATATTGAAGGTAATAAGATTTAGTTGTAAGTAACTATAACTTTTATTTGTTTTAGTTAAAATTAATATTATTTTGTTTTATAGGTGAGTGTTCCAAAAAAGAAGATGCATGTGGCACTATTAATGAAGATTGTGAGAGTGAAGAAGAAGAGTTCGAATAGATAAAAGGTACATATTAAAAGCCTAATTGCATTTCTTGTGATGGTTTGTTTAATATAAAGTAATGGTTGATATTTGTTGTTTAACTTTACTAAAACATTAAAAATTTGAATGGTTTGCAAGTATGACTGTTTTTTTGATGGCTGGAAGGAGGTTAAGGTCTTGAATTTAAGGTTATAATGGATGACCAGAGACTTGTTGCTGAAGCCTGAAACTGTTGCTGCTTTCGCTCTTTCTCTCTCTCTCAACTGTTGTGATTATATTTCTATTTATAGATAATATAAACTATTTTTATGTTTCTCAGAAATAAAAACTGTTGTTGCTCTCTCTCTCTCAACCCTATTGTGATTCTTGTGAAATCAGACCATAATGTTAGCAGTTTTCATAATGTTCATGTTTTCTCCAGGTTTCTATTTGTTTCCAGTTTGGTAGTTTCATGAAATTAGTATGTTTTTTTCTTTTAATTTTCAGACCATAACGTTAGCAGTTTCCAGGTTTCTATTTGTTTCCAAAATTGTAAGTATTCCTTTGTTCAGACCAAAATTAGTATGTTTTTTTTTTAATTTTCTGAAATTAGTATTGAGTTTGAGATTTTGCTTGAATTTCTGCTTTTATATAGTAGTTGTTTTATGTGCTTTTATATAGTAGTTTGAGATCTCCAGGTTTCTGCTTTTATATAGTAGTTTTCATAGTTTGAGTGTGTGTTCAGTGGTGCGATTTTCTTTTATAGTTTTCATAGCTTTTGGAATCTGCAGTTTTCATAGTTTGTGTGGGATTTTGTTTTATATTTTGTTTGAGATTTTCTTTTTTTTTTCAAAACAAAAAATTGTCAAACTAATGAACTACCTGATTTTTTTTTGTATGTTATAGTTAATTGTGATGAGCAAATTATAAATAGTAGATCTTTGATTTTTTTTTTCTATGTCTTTCAAGAAGTCAATTCTGGGACGGGGAATCCCCGCGGGGACGGAGATGGGGAAAAAATTTCCCCCATACCCGGGGTCGGGGCCGGGGTATCAAAATCGGGGCCGGGGCCGAGGAATGCCTCCCCCGGTAATTCCCCGCCCCGTTGACATCCCTAAACAACACGCAAGTCCACCGGCGGGAAGGCCCCGAGGAAGCCGTTAGCGACGAAGGTGACCAAGAAATGGGATCCGGCTACTGGTGGTGTGAAGAAGCCCCATCATTTTCGTCCCGGGAAGATGGCGCTTAGAGAAATCAAGAAGTACCAGAAGAGAATGAAGTTTCTTATCTGGAAACTCCCCTTCCAGCGCCTTGTCCGTGAGATCGCCCAGGACTTCAAAACTGTTTCTAAAGCTTCGTCGTGGCTGCACTTCAAAAGGCTTCTGAGGCGTACCTGTCGGTCTCTACGAGGACACGAATTTGTCTGCCATACATACCAAGAGGGTCACCATCATGCCCAAAGATATCCAACTTGCTCGCAGGATTCGTGGGGAGAGAGCCTAAAACACATTGTGATCCGATGGAAAATTCCTTTTTTTCCTCGTTTTCAATGTTTATTGATGTTTATTAAATGTTCTTTAGGGTAAGAAAAGATTTCTGATGGGATAAAAAAGTTACTATGCGCCTCGTGTCATACCACATCATCCCGCCATTAACGGTTTTAGCATAGGTGATTCAATTGAACGTGATTCTAAAGTTGGGATACCCAATTGAAATTTTTTATAATTTCGGTGACTCAAATAGGAGTACCAGAATAGTTGGGTGACTATTTGAATAATAAATAAATATGATTTATCTATTTTTTTCAAAGAAAACAAATCTTCATTTATGTATGAATGGCAGACCAAACTAAATTATGTTTCATTCAAGACAGTAAACCTATGTGAATACTGGACCTCATGTTCTTGAAGCATGATTTTCGGCCATTGATCATCAACCCACACCAACACCAGCTGGTGTGGTGGCTGAAATCAACAGAGATGAATTTGATTCCAGTAAAATTAAAACAACTATTCTTTAACTAGAGTAGGAATAAAGTATCCACTCAAAATATCTAAATTCTAATAGGGTATAAAGATGAGCTTGTATTTACTTTTGACTGATTAATTTTGGACTTTATAATGCATGAGTTAGGTTGATATTTAACAATTAACTCAATAAAATTAACATAGGCCAACTTGATCAGACTCAATCTAAGCTATGTCCTTTCAGTCACTTTCTCAGTTTTCCATATATTCATGTGGATACTTGTTTTTTTTTTTTTTTTTGAATAAGCGATAAATCACACCCAGATAGGACACGCGCAGGCAGGACTATCACTGGGTCCCGTATAGTGCAGACCTTGGGATGATTCTACCAAATCACATGCGATGCACTCCGTCACCAAGAGGATTCGAACTCAGTTCTACTACCAGGGTGCGGAGGACCTTTGCCGCTCGACCCGTGGGTCTTTGGCGTGGATACTTGTTAGATTATTGGGTTTAGTGACATACAAACTTTGTATTTTTAAGAACTCTCAAACTTGTGACAACTTGATATTTGATTGTAATGGAATCAATTCTGCAGGATTTAGTAGTGAGTTAAAAAGCATAAGAGTGCCTTTTCAAAAAAAAACCAAAAGAGTGTACATCACTCCCTTGCTCTGAATGTGGCTTGTGTTTAAATTGATTGACAAACAAGGGAGAAATGAAAGGAAGCAATGACTGACATGTGCAGGTGAGAAATTAGAGGAGCTCATTGATAATCAAGTCAATGTCAACTTAATTCTCATGAGTCCTGTTTCAGCAATGGAGTTGAATCTAGGCATTTCATTATAATGTTTAGCTTGAGGGATTTATAAAGGATATATAGTGATCTGGGGTTTACATTAAAATGTTAAAAAAAAAAAAAAATGTCGGTGGAACGTTCTAAAAATACAAACATAAACATATTTGCAAAGTTACATGGTATAAACAAAATTATTACGAGGGGAAATAAGAAATTTTAAGGTTTCTGAAGACATCATCCATAAGGTTCAAACAAATGGAAGCAGATGATACACAAAACACAAGAAATTTACAAATTTTTTGTTGACAGAAGAAGAAATTTACAATAGATTGACAACCAAAAGATAATTTGAGAAACGATTGTGTGAAAGGAAGGAGCCTTTGAAAGGGCACAATCAGCATCTGGCTAATTACAAATGGACTGCCCCATCTTTGATTTTTTTTTAAAAAAAGTAACTTATTACTACAAGAACCAAACCGATTTACTGTGGCATCATAATACAAACAGTTATGGACCATCCTGCCTCAGCTAAATTTTATGTCTCAAGTTGATGCTTTAATTGAATTCTCTTCATCAATAAGCGTCGTGGTAGCAACAGGTAATCATTAGATGATTATACTTGACCGATGATCAGGTGACCAGTGCGAAAATCAACAATAAATCAACTAAAAGAGTAAGCATCATTTGTATCCTATCTTTGCGTACAAAAGACAAGTAGGTGACAGTTTATTTCACTTTCGTTAGTACAAGCGCAGGTGAAAGGAAGTTCTTTTGTATTTTAAAGGAAATTAGTTGATAATCCATTGTACTACATAATTGATGGGAATTAATTTACCCTTAAGGAGAGCGACATTATAATGTGCCTCGAGACTCATCTCTACTAAATCCATCTTCCACCGGTACACATAATCAACAGGAAATTATTGAGAATTAAGCATGAAGACTGATACCTGGCTGTGCAGTGCAGCTGGTAGTGCTGGCACTTTAACGCTGTAATGATAAAAGAGAACAATGCCCGATGTTACCATTCAGAAGAAAGTAAAAGGCTAAGGTACACGAGTTCAAGGAAATATAATCTCCCTGCTAGTTAGGGAAATGGGGAATTATATATCTCTAGGCAGTAGGCAAAAATTGATTGATCTTGTTATACAGTGGTCATGTTTTGATAATTAACTTCTTGCTTGATTAATGATGTTTCTTGATGCTTCAAGATATTTTGGTATATGTGGATAACTTTTTACTCTGTTTTTTCTCTCAATGCAGGTTGGCTCTTTTCAGATACAAAATCCTTGTGGAAATCCAAAAGTCAAAAGTTAGAATTCATTTAAATCCTTATGGAATTGCTGTTGTGGGCTCAGTTTTGGCTAGTGCAATAGTGATTATTATTTTTAGAGAGTTTTTTGAGCCACAATTAGTTAAAAATAACTCTGATTTGTCTGCCATTTTCCAGCTCTTTAGTTGATTGAAAATGATACCAAAAATACAGTTTCCAGCGAAGCAAGTTGCTCAACTTCATCTATTTTTATTTCTCCCTCTATTTGCCTTTCAGCTTCTATGCATGAATAATCTGGACTTCTACTCACTTTGATTTCCAAGCATTTTTTTTTATTTTCCTTTATGTTTCTGTTGGTTTTGTGGTATTCGATCAGTATTTGGACGGTTAGTCTGATCTACTCCAAGTTTTGAAGGATATGTATTAGCAGCACTTAAATTGTTGACACAAAAGCAGAAGCAGATATATTATTTCAATTTTTCAATGATACAGTGTAATGTAGTGTAATGTCGCAATGTCATTCTTAGTGAAATTCATCTCAGAAGTATATTTCAGGTTGACAGCACGACCACAAAAAAGCCTTCAAAAAGGCTTCATTTACCAGTTACTGAGACTGTATTCGATGGTATGACTGAGTTTTTAGAACTCAGGAGCTGGAGAAGCAGCTAGCAGATCAGGATAAGCTTGTTTAGCAAACCAAAGAGAAAAAGAATGCATTGGAAGCTTATGTTTAAGATGTTCGCAACAAGGTGTTATTAAGAATGAGCTTTCATTTCTTTTAATAGATCAAATTATTGATTGCATCAGTTATGCCAATAGCTTTTTGAGAGATATCTGTTAAAAAAAATGTACCAGTGAAAGATAGATTTAGTAGAGATGAAGTTTCGAATCATATTACAATGTCGCTCTCCTTAAGGGTAAATTAACTCCCACCAATTCTATAATACAACGGGTTACCGGCTAATTTCCTTTAGGATACAAAGTAACTTCATTTTTTCTCTTACACTTGTATTGACGAAAGTAAAACCTTTTAAAAAATGGAAAAACAAGAATATACCAATGGTCATGAAGGCCTATTAGTACCGGGTTGTTTTGCTAAAGGGTTCCGCTCTCTCAAGAAGAACCCGGGTTCGAGCCCCCTCTTACAAATGTGGGAAGTCATGCGCATCGAGTGTGCTCTGTGCGCCTGGGCCCCATCCATATCCTTTCCAATGGGTAACTCTCCACACCCTTTTGGATGAGTTGTGTCCATCCAGATGGGTAATATCACATTCTCTCTTTGTGTCTTTTCAATGTGTTCCTCACCCTTCGCTACCCCCTTTCGTAACCCTTTTATAAAATTATTTTATTATAAAAATATCCAACAATATCAGAACTTCCACACTTAATCAGAAAGGAAAGCAATCTCCTATGGTCTGCAACAAACAAAAGACCACAGTAAAGGGGATGATGAAACATAAACTGTCTACACAATCATATACTGGAAGAGCTGAAGGAGGTGAACTGTAATCTGCTTAGAGCAATGCAACAGCAGGAACTCTTGGCTAGCTTTATTTCCATTGTATTACTCATGAATTGTGAATTATCCATTTTTTCCAAAAAAAAACTTTGGAATATTCATTCTCAAATTGCAGGTCATGAATGAGTGTAGCAAAGCCGAAGAACAATGGATGAGAGTTAAAAATCAGCAGCAGGATTCTTTGCCAAAGAGACTGACTCAGTGTTGTGGTCACATGAAATTCACAAAATGACAGAGGAATTAGACAAGTTATATTCCAGATATCCACTTAATTCAACCCCTTTTTTTTTCTAAGTCGACAAGAGCCCTGTACAGGCTCGGCAGCTCAACGTGATGGCAGATCCATGCACTCGGATTTTTAGGTTTGGCAGCTCGCGCGGGAACAGATCCGGACACTAGTGACCCTCACCTTGCAAGAGAGGTGGGATTCGACCCCGGGCCATCCACAGGGGAATCCCATCTCTTAACAAGGGACTTGGTACCAATAGGCCACATGGCCATTGGTACTTAATTCAACCCATTTTCTTTATATTTTTTCTGTTTTTTATAAAGTTCTGATAACTTGGTTACCATAGTTCATTATCAGACATGCTGAATTTGAGTCTATTTTGTTATATCTCATATCATGCAAGCAAGCATTGAAGCTCTTAGTTCCTACATCTTGATCAGAGAGCCGTCCTAACCCTTCAGCTGACAAGAAAACAAATTGAATTGGCACAAAATGATGGGAATATGTACGTAATTTTTTCCCATCAATTGGTTATTTTACTCCCTGGTTAGGATTACACCAATTTTTCTACGCATTTTTTCTAAAGTCTAGAACTTTCTTCCTCTTATTTTACTGCTCATGTATTTTTGATAAATATGGACAAACTATTAAAATCACGCCATAGGTGTGGTTTGAATCTTCAAACTTTCTTTATGAGAAGGTATGAGTTTTCAACTTTTTCTTGTAAAAATTGGTTATTTTAACGATCATGTTAGTACACTATCTTGAATTCCTTTCACTTTAACAATTGTCCATTGAGATTAGCATAATGTTTTTGTTCTCTGTAAATTATTTGGTTGGAAATACATGATAGCTGAATGACGTGCTATGATAATCGGAAAACCAGAAATCGGATATTTTCCAATAGAATTCAAAGAAATAATTAAAAAAAAAGTTTCTCTTAAGCTTTCCTGCCACCTATGATCCTGGACTTCATTGAATGCATTACTCAATGCTAAGTGGTTGTTTCTTGGCCTCCCATTTATCCAACCTCTTCATGGCTTCTTCAACCTGCAGGCCAACCAAAACAAAGGATACATTAGATAATTAAAAAAAGCTTATCATCAAAATATCTCAAGTGCAACATTGTCATCATCTACAAATTAAGTTACTCATTCAAACAGTACTCCATGTCGGAACTTTATTTTTTCAGCATGATTTCTAAGCCTATTTAAGCCCTACAAACCATGAAGAAGACAACAAAGTCTATAATAATTTACTTCGTGGCTGGAAAATGAAAAGTAGAAAAGTGGAGGTCAACATCTTAATGACATTACAAAGAATTTTTAGAATAACCAAGCAATGAATTATTAGTACGAATCACATGGCCATTAGTGATTAAATTAAACTTCATTATTGCTTGAAGAAAGGCTCATCATCAAAGAGATAGAAATAGTAAAAAAATCTATCTATCTATATATATACCTCTTTATTCCAATCAGTCCGGAAGGTAACCCACAGTCGAATCAAGGTCTGCATGAATGTTCCTCCTATCATACCTCCCCATAGTCCCTGTTACACTATGAAAACAATTAATTAATTATTAATAAAGTTCTATTTTTAATAGCTTATAAAGCACATATCAAGAGAAATATTATTATTATAAATTACACTCATGACTCACCTTAGCTCCCAAACCAAACTTAAAGCCAAGCAGACAACCAACAGGGACCCCAACAATGTAGTAACATCCCACATTGACATAGGCAACAAATGCTTGCCATCCACATCCAACAGCGACACCTAGATGGCCATTAGAATTTAAAAAAAAAAACATATAATATACATGAACGAGTCTGTTCAAACTCTGTTACCGTAACATTCAAACATTCCAAATCAATTAAACAGATTGAAGAGAGAGAAAGATGCTGACCAGATAAGACTGGTTGGATGCCATTGAGGATAAGAGTGATGGCTAGCAAGGGACAGAGATCAGATACAGCATGGGCCACAGTCTCCCCCTCTGTGAATGCATAGCTGATAACATCTCTTATGCAAAGGATGATGATGGCCAAGACCACTGATATCACGAATGACATCATCGTCACAACCACAACTGAGAACGCTGCTGCTTTTGGATGCCCAGCTCCAAGCTCATTGCTCACCCTCACACTGTCGACACAACAGTAATTAATATGCAAAAGTTCAAAGTTTAAATGAACAACTGATATATATGTAGAACTTGAAATTGAAGTTTAAAACTAATCTTTTAACAACTAATTAACTAACCTGGCAGCAGCATTGAAACCAACAGAGATCATGAACACCCACCCAGATATTGTCATGCTGCACATGTACATGTACATGTACGGTACGCACATGAAAAACCAACAGTTAGATCAGGAAAAGTAATAAAAGATGGGTAGATGAACGAATTTAATCATCGAATATCCAATCTGTAACCCATTTGGCATGAATTTGAGCAAGAAATAACAATCTCGGTGACTTTCGTTTTGTTTGCATATTAGTACCGAATTCTTACCAAACAGAAAGAGAATCAAGAGCCAGCTCTGGATTCTCAAGCAGGCCAGCGATGAGGACCAAGACCTGGAAATACCATGTTTCCAAGCAGAGCATCACGGCAGACGCCGCGGAGAGTTTCAAGAATCCCCAGAGGCCGGAGAACGCCTGCCAACTGAACCCAGCCCAAGTATACTTGCACCTCTCACTGAGCACAATATAAACGAACTGAGCTCCGACGATGATCCACCATGACAAGCTCAGCACCAGCGACGCACCCACCAATCCAAGCCCGAGCTTGTAGACAGCCAGCCAGCTGAGAAGAAGATGTAGAACAAGGGTTGAACCTGATATATAAGCACTTGGCGCTACAATGCTTTGAGCTTGGAGAAACTTTTGGATGGGAAAGTTGGCGGCGTAAGCGAAGATCTGAGGAATCAGGCCGTAGACGAAGACGGACGCCGCCGAGGCGATCTCCGGTGACTGACCCAGCAGGATTAGTAATGGATAAGAGAACGCGTAAATGATGGCAAGGGGAATACCAGTGGCCATCAAGAGCAGCGTGGATCTTTGCAAGTAGACACCGAGCATGTCGTACTTGTGCGCGCCGTAGGCTTGGCCGCAGAGCGTCTCCACCGCGCTGCCCATTCCGAGCTGCATGCATGTTTTAACTGGTTAGCCATCCATTTGAAACTGGAGCAATAGATCAGGAGAAGTTGTTGATTGATTGATTGATTGATTGATTACCATGAGACCGTAGGCGAAGATTTGGATGCCGGTGTTGCCGAGAGAGGCGGCGGCGAGCTCAAGGTTGCCGAGATGGCCGGAGAAAATCTGGGTGGACATGGACATGACGTAGTTGAGCATGTAGACCATGACTGCGGGTGCTGCAAGGTGGACGAGAAGCTTCATCTCTTTTGCCGAGGCTTTTGAGAATCGTTGGAGAAAAGGTATGCTGGTGTCTGTGAGTATGTCCTCTAGTTGCTTGCTGGCTCCCTCGCCATCTCCGGATGCTGGCTGCGATGGCGATGATGGGTCTAACAGAGGGGTGCCAAGCTTCTCGCCGGAGCCCTTGGAGCCCATATTGTTGGTTAGGTTTTTCGGAGATGGCGCTTGGTTTGTGTTTTTGTGGATGAGAAGAGCTTGTTTGGCAAAACTACAATGATAAATGAGCCTTAGCTCTCTGGTGGCGTGATTCCCGTCCACCGGCGGAGCACGGCGGGCCACGGCGGAGCGATAGCTAAAAGAACGGCGAACACTGACGGCGAGCAGCAGTGGACGAAGGGAAACAATGGGAAGAGTTTGGAGGCGGAAGACGGAGCCGACGAGGGACCAGGAGGTGAAAAGACGTCCGGCCAGGAGGCGTCGCCGCCTCGGCAAGGGGAAGAGGTAGGAGAACAACGCCCGTTCGAGAGATTCGCTGCCCCAAGCATGGCGGAGACCAACGGAGAAGGGAGAAGGAGAGCGGTCGAAGCCGGCGAAGCCCGTCCCTACGTGGAGATCCTCACCTGGAAGAGAAAGCCCACGAATGGAGATGGAGGTGCAGGGGAGGACAGGGAAGAAGGCGAGCGGCCTTGGCGAGAAAGTTCAAAGATAAGAAGAGGCGACGCACACCTCCGCCAGCGAAAACTTCGAGTCACATCTTTGGACAAGCCGAGCGAGGCGTTCCCGACACTCGCCTCCGGGAAGAGAACCTCCGGTGGAGGGGTGGTCGAGGTTTGCGGTCAGTCTGCAGAACCGGGCCATCTCAAAAATGAATGCCGCGTGTGGAGGTTTGTCGTCCGTGAACGTCCCGGCCACCGGGAGAAGAGATGCCCAATGCTGGGAGCTGGTACCTTGCCCGACCTGGGCGAGAAGCGTGGTGGAGAAGTCATGTAAACCACGGAGCAGGAGGTTAAGGCGGACAAAGAAGTCCCCTGGGCCGAGGGCCACACCGGTGAACGGAGGGGAGAACATCAAACCTCTGAACCGGAGGTGGAGGAGAACCACTACGTCTCTCTATCAAAGGACTCCATCATGTTGGCGGAGAGTGAGGAGCTTGGCTGATGTTCCGTCGCGGCGGTGATCAAAGTGATAAAGGGCACAGGGGGCCTTGGACACAGTGACCGCGGCTGACGGGCGAAGCTTTTGAACCAGGTCTACAATGGGACTCGGAGCTATCACGAGGACGGGAAGATACTAATCCACCGCCTGCCGGAGGGTGGCCAAAGAGGCTGGAAAACGGGGCAAGGTCTCCTTCAGGACTTCGTCGTCGGATATGAACCATGGCGGATGGACGCCGACCCCTCTGAGAAGATAGAAGAGGAGTTCCGGTGGATCACCGGCAAGGGTCTCCCCACCTTTGGGAGAAAGATCGACACGGTGGCAAGAATCCTTAAACCGGTCCGGAGAATCGGTACACCTCGGCGCCCACGGGGCGAGGTACGTCGGCCGATTCCGGGCAATGGTGAGGATCCGTCGGGAAGAAAGTTTCCGGCCAACATCCACTCTAACATCCTCCGAAGGCGCTCTGAGGATAAAACGAGAGATAGAAGCGGGACAAACGCCGCTCCCGTGGGCCAAAGTGCCGGGAGAAGAGCGGGGAAGACGCAGCGTCGGGAACCACGGCGGCGAGCGGCGGCGTAAGGGCAAGACTCCGGCCGATCCGATGGGCAAGGACCATGGCGCAACAGCGACGGCACTACGTGTACACGCCATCGGCCGGTGTGGCGAGCATGCTTGATGACGGCCGTACGCATGGCTCGCATTGAGCGCAGAAGTGAAAATTCAAAACAAAGGTTTGGGCGATGATGAGGCTACACACGTGGGCGAGGCCGATCGATGCATCCAAGGGGAGGAGGGAACCGGGGCCGGGTGGCACGTTGGGACTCGCGGCTTTCCTCGGACGTCCACGAAGCGAGGACCACTTGGTGGGGAAATGAGAAAAAACAAAAACAAAATGGGAGAATATGGGAGGAGACAAAGTGATGAAGGCGTTGATCACATAGAAGGTTCCATTGGTCCAAGGGGAGGGCTGCGGGTGGCGAGGCAAGACTTCATGCGGACAGCCTCGGACACGCACGGAATATCGCGTCCGAGGTCTCAAAAAGGTGCAGAAGCCATGAGCGTGGAAGGCGCCACATGGGGTATCATGACATCATTAAGAACTCTTGCTCCAGATCCGACGGCCAGGAACGTTTCCAAGGAACACATGGCAAAATCTGGAGAGGCTCCTCACATATTCTCTCAAAAATCACTGCAGGAAGGCAGTCGTAGCATTACACCTAAGGAGCCTCACATCAAGCATCTTAACAATGCATCATCATCTAATGAGGAAGTTAATGATGTTAATGAAAATCTACCCCACTCGATTGCTATTTACTCCAAGCCTGAAACAACAACCAAGAGAGACAATGAAGTGGAGGGTGACTCTGATGAGATCTACTTGGATCCAGATTTTGAAAAACAAATTGAATTGGAGTTCCAATCGTTGTGGAATCCTCAGTCGGAGGTAGAGGGGAAAGGGGACAATAACCCGGAGGAACAATGCTACCAACAAAGTAAGGGGGACCCAGGAGAAAACATTTTTAAAAGCACCACCATTGGCAAAGTCGATAGGAATACTACGGATCCGAGAAGTCCATCTCCACAAAGCCTGAGGAACCAGTATGAAGGAGACAGCAGGCCCACAACTCAGAAGGAAAACCCAGCTTCGGGCACGAAACCAAACAAAACTATGGAGACCCCAAGCCGGGATAAAGGAAAGGCGATCAAGATACCTAGGCCACACCCAAACATAGACCTTTCCAAGTATGCTTGGAGAATCCTACATGGCTCATGGACCTTCATGGAAAACACAGCATGGGAAAGCATGAATGCAAGCACAGATCCCACAGTTCAAGGAAACCAGGAGGAAGGTACTATGGAGTTGTCCATCAGCACACAAGAAGCAGGATACAGTCAAAAGGAGGTGGAAGCCCCAGTGAAGGAGACAATCCGGCGAAGTGAAAGATCCCGGAAGTCAACAAATGAGAGAATGGAAAAAGAAGGCTTCATTGCTACACCTACTTCTAGGAGGAAGATACTTCCCAAAGGTAAAATTCCTATCCTTCCCCCTAACTCTCTTACTCTATGTGTTTGGCAAGACAGGGACATCCTGGAAAAGGCACAAAAAGCAGGGATAGACTTGGGATCATCTGATAAACAAAGGGCCTCGTATGTACAACACATGAGGGAGATGGAGAAGGAGCGAGAGGGGAAATGGAGGGAATCCAACTAGGGATCCCCTCCACTCTCACCAACCAACCCCGGGCCTAGTTTTGTTTCCTTATGAAAGTCATTTCATGGAATGTTCGAGGACTAGGTAAAAGAAGAAAACGTTACCTAGTGAGAGATCTACTTTCCGCCCACAGAGCAGATATATGTTGTCTTCAAGAGACCAAACTTGACAACATAAGCAACAGCATCTGGAGAACTATCGGAGGAACTATGTTTGACACACATGTAGAACTTCCGGCGGAGAATACCAGAGGGGGATGCTGTATCGGCTGGAGCAGCTCTAATTTCAACCTCCACAGTGTGTTCCGGGGACAGTTTGCAATCTCAGTCATCCTAACCTCGAAGGAGAACCTGGACACCTCAAGAATGATTACTAATGTCTATGCACCATGCAACCCTGCACTGAAAGAGCTATGCTGGAATGAACTTAGAGAATTAAGATTGAGATGGGACGACTCATGGTTGATTTGCGGAGATTTCAACACCACTCGTCGGAGAGAAGAAGCCACCTCACCCTCACACGGGATCAGGGAAAGAGAAGTCTTTGAGAGGATGATACAAGATCTCCTCCTCGTTGACCCCCCTCTCTTGGGAAGAAGATACACATGGACCAATGGGCGAGCTGCTCCAGCTTTTGCTAGACTTGACAGATTTCTTCTCTCTACCGAATGGGTCCTAGAGTACCCAAGAGTGCAGCAAAGCAAATGTACGCCTAGAATAAGGTCAGGACCATGCTCACTGTGTCTCGATTGCGGGGCCTTATACCCCAGCACCCCATTCCGCTTTAACAGGGAATGGGCCAAGGAAGAAGGCTTCTGGGAGATGATCAGGAGTTACTGGCAGGAACACTCTTTGACGGGGGATGGAGCATACATTGTCGCAAAAAAACTAAAACTCACCAAGGACAAACTAGTACGATGGAAGAAGGAAACCCTAAATCAGAAGATGGAAAGGAAGAAGGAAATTCTGGAGGCCATTAAAACACTGGATCAACACAGAGAAACAAGAGATCTCTCGGAAGCAGAACTAAACCAAGAGGCGAGCCACAAAGGGGAATATGAAAGAATCATTTCTGAAGAAGAAGCTTACTGGCGGCAACGGTCCCGAGTTAACTGGCTACAACAGGGGGACCAAAATACAAAATTTTTCCATACCATCGCCAGCCAAAGAAGAAATACAAATAGAATTAACCAGCTCCGATTTGATGATAACATCATCACAGATCCTTCGAGAATCATCGATGCCATCTCCACACACTTCACTAATCTGTACGGGACCGAACGGGCGATGAGGTACGAGACCTCTTGGGATCGCCTGTTTGCACATAGACGGGTAGTGAACCTGGAACATCTGGAACATCCCTTCCAGGAAGCCGAAATTCGATTGGCAGTTAAAGAGTTGGGAGCGGACAAAGCTCCAGGGCCAGATGGATTCCCCATGACCTTCTACCAACAAGGGTGGAACATCATCAAGGAAGACATCCTGAGACTCTTTGATGACTTCTACCAGGGCACGGCAAACCTGGAACGTCTGAATTGGGCACACATTCTCCTGATCCCCAAGAATGACTCGCCCGGAGGCTATCACAGCGACTACAGGCCGATCAGTCTAATCAACTGCTCGATCAAGATTATCTCCAAAGTATTAGCTAACCGTCTCAAGGAAGTCTTGGGGGAGCTGGTGGATGAATCTCAAACGGCCTTCATCCAGGGCAGAATGATACATGACAATATAATTGCAGCTGAAGAATTAATACACAAATTGAAGGGGGGTGAAAGCAATGGAACCATCATCAAGATTGATCTGGAAAAAGCCTTCGATATGGTAGACTGGAACTACCTTAGGGAGATTCTCCAAGCCAGAGGATTTGGACCTAAATGGGTGTCATGGATAAGTGCCTTACTAAGCACCTCCAAAGCGAAGTTCCTCATCAACGGAACGCCGGCAGGATATGTCAGAAGCAAGAGGGGTTTGAGACAAGGAGACCCTCTATCCCCGCTGCTCTTTGTTTTGGCCATGGATGTGCTACCCACGATGCTCTCACATGCAGTCAGATCAAACATCTATCGGGGAATCCCAATTGGAACAAACGAGGAGGCACCTGTCACATCGCTGTTGTACGCAGATGACATCTTAATTTTCTGCACGGGCGGACTAGAAGAGGCCCAGCTTCTGAAACTCATCTTCTACCTGTTTGAGGGGCTATCAGGATTACGGATCAACTACACCAAGAGTGTCATTATCCCGATTAAGGCATCAGAGCAACACACACAAGACCTCGCCCTAGTTTTGAATTGTGCAAGGGCCAGCCTGCCAGTGAGATACTTGGGGATCCCACTGTCGGGAGGCAGACCAGGAAGAGAGGATTGGAATGTCCTCATTGAAAAAATCAGGGGCAAGCTGGGAAATTGGAAGGGGAAGCTTCTGTCAATGGGAGGCCGACTCACACTTCTGAACTCAGTCATCTCTACAATACCAATCCATTGGATGTCAGCCTACCGCCTTCCGGAATGGGTCATCCAGAAAATAGATGCAATCCGGAAAGAATTCCTATGGAGGGGTGTGGACAAAGATACAAGGAGCTACCACCTGGTCAACTGGGATAGAATATGCAGGCCAAAAGAAAACGGAGGCTGGGGTATATTGAATCTTAGGAGTTTTAACGGGGCCCTTTTAGGAAAATGGTGGTGGAGGATCCTCACGGGTAATGCAGGAATTTGTCAGAGGATTTTCCATAATATCTACTCCAAAAGGGGGTACATTGACCCTCACAAGCCACCCCCGAATAGAGCCTCCCCTTTTTGGAAAAGTATAAGCCGAGAAGCACCGCCTATACTGGCAAATATAAGGGTCCTCCCAGGGTCGGGGGAGACCACTAACCTCTGGATGGACAACTGGCGGGATGGGCTAGCACTTTGTAACATCTTCCCGGGACTTAAGGAATTATCCATAAAAAACCATCTTACCATCCAAGAAGCAAGACTCCAACTACAAAGGGGCAACCCAATCCTTAGGGCAGGGCCACTCAATAACGAGGAACAAGCGGAGTTTGATCTGGTCAAGCAGGCGATTATGTACCTTCACCCATCCACACACACGATGGACATCAGGGAGTGGAAGCTCACACCTAACAAAATTTTCACTGTAAAATCCCTGTATAACTTCAGAATTGACGGAGGCACCAGGTGTGAATTAAGGAAAAGGTTCTGGAAACAACCTTGCCCCCTCAAGGTTAAACTCTTCGCATGGCTGGCAAAGGAGGACAGGATCCTCACACTCGACAACCTGCATAAGCGAAACTGGAGGGGGGATCGAACACGATGCTACCTGTGTAACTCGGAGGACGAATCTGTTACACACCTACTCATTTCATGTCCATTTGCAACACAGATCTGGAACCACTTCAAGGTATTGTTTGGCTCAAGGGCAACGGTCTCAGAGGTTTCGGCCCTCTGGGGTTCATGGGCAACCTTCCCGGGGGTGGACAATGCCCTTCGGGGAGGATGGGATCTCATAGTGATGGCAATCACCTGGAGCATTTGGGGTGAAAGAAATAGACGATGCTTCCAAGACAAACAACGCGTTTGTTTACGAATTATTCGTGATATTACTTTCCTCACTCTCTCTTGGTTGAATGCAGCTCCTCCAGCCAAAAGGCTCAAACTTGAAGTGGCAGGGGACCTGGTGAAGCGCAATCTTGATTACACTCTAAACACACTAGGACGGGGAGAGGAGGTGGGGGACCCATTTGAGGACGGCCCTCCTCCCACCCAGGGTGGGTCATGAGCAGGAAAGACGGTTCGAGGGGTAGCGGAGCTCAACACCTCACGCAGCGGAGTGTGCTTAATTTGAAGGATGTATTCGTTTTTACTTTAGTTTTACTTTCTCCCGCTGTATGAGCAATGTAATGAACTCCAATCAAACTAATTAATAAATAAAATGTGGTTTATCCACTTTATCAAAAAAAAAAAGAGAAGAGCTTGTTTGAAGTCTTCATATATATACATGAGTAATAATTGTGATTATTTGTCTTTATTTTTTATTAGCCGTCGAAGTGTTTGGTTCTTATTTTGATTCAGGCTGGTGGGTGATGGTGGTGGGTGAGGGTGCTGTGCTTCATGTGATTATTTTGTTTTGCCATAGATTTGTTCTAATTTATTGTCTTTGCATATATAAATAATCAATTAATTTTTACCAAACAATAAAAGTTGGGTTGGGTAATTAAGTTTTGGCAACATTCATTTTTCTTTTCTTTTAATTTTTTTTATAGATAAATCACTATTCATTTTTTGAATAGTGATTTAATTGCCACATGGTCCTTGGGTAGGGGTGTTTGGGGACCTAATTGAAATAGTGTTTTGGGTGGGATGGGGAAAAAAGTGAATAGGGTTGTAATAGGTTAGAAAATGTTTGAATTTATTTATTCATTTGGAATTTTTAAACCAATTTGAGAAGCTGGTTGTCAATATCCAGACATTTCTCACTTTCCTTTTTTTATTTTTTTTTTATTTTTTAATTTTTTTTTTTTTTTTGGAAAGTGGATACCATATCATTTATTTATAGTAATTAGTATCCATTACAACAATATGCAATCTAGGAATATCAAATGTTTACAATAATCAATATGGCACTGTACTCCTAGATGGATTATTGTTGGCTCAGTTTCTCCTTGGGTCTGTTGCCGTCACATCCTCGAAGGCCTCGTCGCCTCTTTTAGCTTATGTCGATGTGTCACTGTTGAACTCCAGGCTTCGCTTCACCAAGCTATGTGTCGTCTCTAGTTTTGTCCTCTTGGATAAAGGAGCTGTATCCAATCAAGACATAATGAGGGAAAAATATCATGCGTAATTTTTTAGAAAACACATTGTTTATCTTGAAAACATTGCATATTTCATTCATCCTCTATGCTCTAAATGATTAATGTCATTGTGAGATCCCACCCCTCTATAGGCTTTTGTCCATCTTATTGGAAGTGTCTCTGGCTCCCTATATTTGGCGTAAGGTTATTGGTATCCCTCTCACACTGAAGAGTTTATGGAAGTGCTCCCATATATTTGTCGTATATGCACATGAGATAAACATGTACATCACCAATTCATCTTCCACGTCGCATAGGTAGTATTTTGTGTGCTCCCCCTGTCACTTTTTTTTGTGAAAGTTGTCCAATATGAGGAATATCCTATCTTCCTTTGGCAACCACGCAAATAGTTCAGTTTTGAAAAGATATTGTAGTTTTCAGAAACTCTTCCACATGTCACTTCTGGTTCCTCCATCCACCCTAATGTACATAGGGATTTGATTGTGAAGTCCTTAGTTGGTGTGTGTTTCCATTCTTTTGCATCTGATGTTTGGCTATGAGTTCGGAGGTCATCCTAGAGAGGCTATACCAGGGCCTTTCATCCTCTCTTTCTTGAAAACCTTAAAAATAAAAAAAGAAAAAAATTAAGATATTTAAGATATAGTACATAAAAATGGATTTTTTTTTTTTTTTTTTTTTACTTTCTTTATAAGAAAAACATCATGATACAATATGAAGGGATTAAAATTAGGATGTCCATTTACAACTAATCCCATAGAAATAAAAATTGGGTTTAAAGATTTTATATTTCAGGTAATTGTTTATTTAGTCAAAGAATCAATGATTAATTAATTTAATTTAAAGTTAAGAATCATTGGTGATTTTATCATCAATGAGATCATTGCAGGCAAAAGAAAACAAAGACCAAGATGCAGGGACTTGTATTGCAGGGACTTGTATTGCTTTCCTCATCGCTCACATCACATTCTTTGTCCTCCAATATTGCCCGAGCTCACAAAGTCCTAATTTTTATGATTAGTATTATGTAATGACCACAAGCCCTTAATCCTATGATTAACATGTATCAATTCAAGAATCTCATTAGTAAGTTACAAGAAAGCAACTAGAAAACAAATCTGGATGAAATATTATTTTTTCTCATTTTTTGAATCTCAGATGGACCATGCTTAATATGCTTCATATGCCATGCAGACAATGAGACCGTCTCACATATCCTTCTCAACTGTCGAGTAGCTCGTGATATATGAGAGCACTATAGAAGGTTGTGCAGAATAAACACGTCCCTTACTTTCATCCAGGATATCAGGGGACTCATAACCATTTCTCCCAAGATTACCAAGACTCTGAGAAAAAGATAAGAGCTTATGATGATGACCGTCATATGAACCTTATGAGGAAAAGAAAAAAAAAATGCAATGTTTCTAGGATAAACAATGTGTTTTGATTCCAATAAAATTAAAACAATTTTTTTAACTAGAGTAGGACTAAAATATCCACCCAAAATATCTAAATTCTAATAGAATATAATGATGAGCTTGTATTTACTCTTGACTGATTAATTTTAGACTTTATAATGAGTTAGGTTGATATTTAACAATTAACTTAATAAATTTAACAAAGGCCAACTTGATCAGACTCTCGATCTAAGCTCTATGTCCTTTCTGTCACTTTCTCAGTTTTCCATACATATTCATATGGATACTTGTTAAATTATTGGGTTTAGTGACATACAAACTTTGTATTTTGAAGAACTCTCAAACTTGTGACAACTTGATATTTGATTGTAATGCAATCAATTCTGCAGGATTTAGTAGTGAGTTAAAAACCAAAAGAGTGTGCATCACTCACCTGCTCTGAATTCTATTACAAGTTACCCAGTATTGCTTCTCTGGTAGGGTTGGTGAAGTCTCAAACCCTTCCTTGTGCCGTGGCTTGTGTTTAAATTTATTGACATGTGCCTTGGAGAAATTAGAGCCGCTCATTGATAATCAAATCAATGTCAACTTGGTTCTCATGAGTCCAGTTTCAGCAATGGAGTTGAATCAAGGGATTTCATTTATAATGTTTAGCTTGAAGGATTTATAAATATATAGTGGCACTGTATAGGCCTGTATTTCACGGTTCTCTAAAACTACATGTACCAATTGTTCAACTAGGAATCTTTTTTTAATATTCAATAAATATAATTTATTCATTTTATATATATATATATATATATATATATATATATATATACAGAAGTGATAATATAAGATGGTAGGATTACTTATCTAGTAGATTAGATACAAGATTATTGGACCAATTTTGTATTATGTTTTAAGGATTTCCAATCATATGGATGAAAAGAACATCAAAAAATATGTTTATGTATAATTTCTTAAAATTTCTTCTTTCCCCTCATATTAATTTTGTTCACTCCATTTTACTTGGCAAATATGTTTATGTATAGTGTTTTAAGGAAATCCAACTGTATGGATGAAAATCACATCAAAAAATAAACTAGCATGTCAATTTTCATACAATTTAAAAATTTATAAAGTCTTCATCATAAAGGGTGAAATTTTGAACCGGTAAGATTTTTATAAATTTTCACCCGTTAAGATGAAGACCCTACAAGTTTTCAAATTATATGAAAATGAACATGTTAGCTTATTTTTCGATGTGATTTCCATCCATACAGTTGAATTTCCTCAAAACACTATACATAAACATATTTGCCAAGTAATATGGAGTGAACAAAATTAATATGAGGGAAAAGAAGAAATTTTAAGATTTCTGAAGACATACATCCATGGGGTTCAAACAAAAGGATGCAGATGATACACAAAACACAGAAGAAATTTACAATTGATTGACAACCAAAAAAAAAGAATTTGAGAAACGATTATGTGTAAGGAAGGAGCCTTTGAAAGGGCACAATCAGCATCTGGCTAATTACAAATGGACTGACTCATCTTCCGTTTTCTTTTAAAGTAACTTATTACTACAAGAATCAAAACGATTTTAACTGTGGCATCAGAATACAAACAGCTATGAACCATCCTGCCTCAGAGCTAAATTTTGTGTCTCAAGATGATGCTTTAATTGAATTCTCTTTGTTAATAGGCGTCGTGGTAGCAACAGGTAATCATTCAGTGATGATACTTGATTGATGATCAGGTGACCAGTGCGAAAATCAGCAATAAATCAACTAAAAGAGTAAGCTTCATTCGTATCGTATCTTTGCCTACAAAAGACAAGTAGGTGACAGTTTATAAGATATTGGACTTCATTCTCTATGGAGATTATTGAGAATCAAGCATGAAGACTGTTACCTGGCTGTGCAGATGTTGCAGCTGGTAGTGCTGGCACTTTAACCGCTGTAATGATAAAAAGAGAACAATGCCCAAGGTTACCATTCAGAAGAAAGTAAAAGGCTAAGGTGCACGAGTTCAAGAAAATATTATCAGAGAATTGCAGAAATAAAAACACATATAAGGATTAAAACATAAAGAGAATAATTAGTTTATATCATAGGCATTTATTGCTTAAGATGCTTTTCAGGCATACTCTTATTGCAGGAGGATGATGTCACTTGAGATGCATTCGGCCAAGGAGCTGCAATATTGTCATTCAGGTCACAAGTGAAGCTGATTCCTGAAACTGGATCAAATGTTGCATCCGAAGGCAAGCTTGGCAGGAGGCATCCAGATTCTAGTGCAGAAAATGTAGGATGATGTTATAAAGGTTAGATAAGACAATTCATATCTAATTGCACACCAATATGAAGTATGGCAGCATCTGGATGGTAAAAGGAATTCAATCGCCACCATAGTGCCATATAATACAAAAATTCAAACAGAAAGAGAGTATAATAGTAATCCTAGAGATCTATCAGCATTAATTGAGACCAATTAGTGTAGTGATTCTTACCTTGTGATCCAACTGCTTTGCCATTTGAGTGACACATCACATGCCAAACAGAAAAAAGATAGACTAAAATTAGTATGTCATTCAATAGAAATTTCAAAGATGCTAAATACTAACGAGAGGCATAACATTTAAGAAATTTCTTACATTTGTCTTATGAGCTTACACAGTTTGATCTTAATTAAGAAACAAATGCTTCAGTTTAGCAAGTGAAAGGGATGACAACTAACCTTGAACAGAAAAATCTTTGAGAGTTACATGACAAAAATTGTAAATGTTTGTGCTTATGTTCATCTTTTGCAACTGAAGACCGAACGATGCAGCACAATCCAATGCTTGTAAATTGGTTATAAAACTTTGCTTCTGCAAGTGAACTATATAATTGTCCATCGCATTACAGCATGCAGTATGGTTCTTGATCCTGTTTTTACATTCTCTTGCAACACTCTTAGCATCAGGAAAAACCAGTGGACAAACTGCAGCAAGAAAAACAAAAGATTGGTAATGCCAATTAATAAAACTCTAATAATGGAATCATAAAAATGGTTCAATCTGCAAAAGCAATAGCAATGTCACATTTGACGTCTAAATTGAGCAGTTTATTTCAAATGTTAGGAAAAAATTATGAGCAGTTAAGCTAACAGACAAATGCTTACAGCACAATGGAACAACGACAAACAGAAATACATATGTACGGGGGACCTCAGAAATGAACACTATCCACAGAAAAGTTAGCAAATAAAAAGCAAACACAATATGCATTGAAACCAAAAAATCAACCAAATATCGTATTGGCATGTGTTATCTAATAAAATTTTCTATATAAGGCACTTTACAGATGACATCTCACAGGATAAATAAGCAAGAGGAATGATTTTTAAATCTCAACTTACCTGCATTAACTTCGCAGTTTGATATCCGTCTGAGCATTTGCTTTGCAGATGATGGGTCAAGCCTACTGGACAACCATCTGAGGACAATGCTCCTGCAATCATCAATTCTGGATGCATGCTCAGTTGAGAGATGGGCTATTTTCATACTTGGCAAACCTCCATCTCTTGAGGCCAGTTCACTGGCAGCATCGAGTATAGCATTCTGGCATATTAGGCTACAACACTCATTCACGGATCAACTTTCTGACAGGCAGCCAGGAGTTTGGAAGAGTCAACAACACTCTCAAACCCATTGACATCACTGACAGGGCAGGAGGCTTCGCTGAAGTTTGACGGAAGTATGGAGCAAATATGCTGAAGGTTAGCATTAGCTCCTTGGCTTTGCAAAATCTGCTGAACGTCTGATAGGCAATAGTTTGCATGCATAGAATCTAAAGCAAGCATTCCTGAGTCCTTACTTGACTGTCCAATAAGGATGACAAGAGTAGCCTGCAATTGCGGACAGCATATCACATTGGCCAGGAAAGGAGCGAATGAGGCCCAGCAATCAACAGCAGCAGTGCTCATCAAACTTTCAACGGCAGAGAAGTTTAACATACATTTTCCTGAAAATAATGCTAATTGAGATTTATAAATAATTTAGTGGTTCATACTTGTACATATGTGTAATCATATTAACCTAGCCGAACCTGAGATTTTAGGCATGCTATTATTTGAGAATGGTGCCAAGGCTTAAGGTGCGAGAAGAGGAATTAGTGGTTGAGGAGAACTGTTTGGAGGTATTTGAGGTATGAGAACTCCATTTTCTTTCTTTGGAGTGGAATCCAGTTGGTGCGGCAAAGGGAAACTATGAACCATGCTGTTATCAAATCTGATGATTTCTTCCAAACCTGAAAAGAATCTATGCATAATAAAGCTTATGGATAAAGTGGGTCTTCAGAATGGGAATCTACTTGAAGCTAGTTAACTAGTCCAAAATATGTTAGTAAATTATGCAAGGCATAATAAAGCTTGAATATGATCAATTTTTCTATATAAAAAATGAGGGCAGCCCTGGTGCTAGAAAGCCCCGCATTGTGCGTGGTCCGGGGAAGGGTCAAACCCCTTAGGTTTGTTGTACGCAACTTTACCCTGCTTTTAAAGCAAGAGTCTATTTTTCTATCATAAAAAAAATTATAATCATTATCACATGATTCTCACTTCCATGCACATCGCAGTATATACTTCAATGAGTTTATTATCATGTGATGTATTGACACTTGGTGACTTGGAAACCTAAACACTCAATTTGCTCATTTTTATATCATCACCTCTTTGGGTGAGTTTGGGAGAATCTACACATTGCTGCCCATTTTGAATCATTGGAATTTGCAAACATGTAAATCCTCCATTTCTTCAGGATCATGCTCTAGTGAACACTATAAACATAATTAAAGTGAGAGACATTAGGATAAAATTTCGGCAACTCAAGTTTATCAATATAAATATCCTTTATAAAGTGAGCAAAACCCTAGCTACTTCTCCCCTAAAATTTGCTAAACAGTGTGCTTGCACGTGATCAAGGCAAAACCTCCATAATAATTCCATCTGGTCTGGTCATCTTACTCTCAGATCCTTCCCATTCAAGACTTGAAGAACTTTTTCTCCAAGTCAAAACTTTTCACATCAATAATCCCCACTGAAAAACAAATATTCTCCCAAAAAATTCAAGTTGTAAACTTGAGCTTTCATACAAACTCCAACCTCCAAAATCATCACCTTCTGCACTAAACCCTCTGCGATTAGTGAATCTCAAACCATAAAGGAAAGAACTTGCAAGCATTTCCACTCTTATTCCTATACCAACATACCAATTCATGATCCAACAATTCAACTTGAGGTTTGGAACAAACCCCAGGCTCCAAAATCATCACCCTTCTTAACTAAACCTCCACTACCACTGACTCCCAAACACAAAGGAAAGAACTTGCACGCATTACCTGATTTATGGCTATGCAGACGTACCAAATCCTGATCCCCAAACAAATCAGACCATAATAGAAACAATATGAAATCCAGTAACAGATAGGAACACAGATCAAGAAATCTATGAAGGGAAGCAAGTGAGTACTCACATAAGAGGGTGAAAAACGCAGAGAGGAGTCTGAGAGCGGGAGGCAGAAGAGCTCCACCCCCCATTTGAGCCTTCCCTTGATGCGTTGTTGTATCAATTGTGAGGCTGCATAGCAGGGACCTTGTGAGGGTGGTGATGGTATTTATGAGAGGAGCGAAAGGTGAGACCTTTGGGTGTGGACTTGCTGCTCACTTGGAGGAGGAAAACTTGCATGGAGCCGGCTCCATGCATCTCTAGGTGGAACCGGCTCCATTCTGATACTTAGAAATTGTTTTAAGTATTTTCAACCGTACGGATGGGAAGATCATCGAAAAATAATTTAGCGTATTCGTTTAAGTATATAATTTGGTGGCCAGTTTGATTATACTAATGGTTGAAATTTTGTAGAAATTTCAACGCTAATTTTAGAATTTCAGTAGTTAAGTGGGAGGATCAAATGTACCAAATTATATAAAAATCATCTTGAAACCATTTTCGATGATCTTCCCATCCATACGGTTAAAAATATTTAAAACATCTTATAAGTGTTAAAATGGAGCCTGCTCCACCTAAAGATAGGTGGAGCAGGCTCCATTTAAGTTTTTGCCCACTTGGAGTCATCCTTCGGAAAGGAGAGAAGAGAGAGAAAGAGAGAGAGATGACATTGAATGCAATGAAGGTCTAAGTGGGGACAAAAGCCATTGCAGAGCAGCTGTTCTCGGGTGAGAGCACTAACTCCTCACCTCTCTCTTTCTCTCACTAAAAAAAGGAAGAAGCTTGCTGCTTAATTGTGTGTGTGTTCTCTCTCTCTGGCTCTCTCTCTAAAAAAAGCACGCGCAATGCACGTGAGAGATGAAGATAGTGGTGGTGGTGGTGACGTGGCAGGATTGGAATTTGAGGGGCTACTATTTATTTTTGAGTGGGTGGCTAGAATCATTGAGGTCTGTCCTTCTTTTCCCCAAGGCCTTTCTTTTTATTAAAATTTATTAATTTTAGTGAATAATATATCTAATCTCGAGGCAAAATGGCTGGCTTTGAACCTCTGATTTATGTATTAAGATTTAAGACTTTCCTTTAAAAAAAAATAATAATAAAAATTTGTTTCTATGTCTCACGGTCTCTTTTAATTTTTAAAACAAGGCTAGTATTTCTTTTAACATTATTCTTTTAAATCAAATTTAAAAGTATTTACAAAAACTTGGAATTCATCCATAACATGAAAAAGCTTTTTTTTTCTTTTGGGTTTCCGTTGGTGCAAAAAAAAGGTTTCTCCTAGAGATCTATATCAATTCTTGATCAATTGTTGAGATTTTTAATAATGAAAAACGTTAATAATAGCCAGAGAAGACGATCGAGAGCTCCTGAAATAGCTCAGATGCCCAAGTTAATGAAAATAGAGCTGAGAGGGGTTGGGCTTGAGCCCTGAGATAGTTCTGACACCAGGATTTGTTTACTTTCCTTCTTTTATCTTTCCTCCTTGGGATCGGCCGCTGTCTACCTCACGATAGAATCTTTTCAAAAAAAAAAAGGAAAGTCAATCCAAACTATATTGAGTTTCTCTTTGAAATAATTATTTTATTACCTTATATGATTAATCAATCTAGTTATTAACATTCTAAAATAAGGTAGCTTTGATCAAGCTGAAAGTAATGACTTCTTGGGACATATCTGCAGTCTGCAGTACTGATCTGGTGATAAAGATGATAGTGATCCTGAATTGAAGGTACCAAAAATGTACATATCACTACGTTTTGAAAATTTATATTTAGATTTTGACTGTTAGTACACTTCTTGGTGAATTTCATAAACAAGAAAGTTATATATATTGTATATATTTATATAATCTAAATCTGACATGTTAATTAGACAGACTTTGCAAAACATGGGGTAGGATGGTTTGAACAGTCATCTATCGTGTAATCTTGCATGTTGTGTAGAAATTCATGAAGACGTGGCCAACTTGATTCTTTCATTAATACTGTTTCAAACATGATCAATAAGGATTAGTTCAAGAAGCCAAAGATCTCTTGGCCGAACGGCATGATCTCTTTTATAAGAGATTCGATTCACGGAAGACTTGATTTTAAATCTCCACTACGGGAGGTGAGGAAGCAAGGTGTGGGTCACCTAGTGTGGCAGCCCACGTAGTACGTAGTTTTCTCCGTGGTGAACTATAGTAATTCTGGCAGTAAAAACGTACATCGAGTGAAACCTTAGACGGTAAAAACGTGCACTAAGTGAAATCCGGTTCGAACCGAAACCCATGCGCTTGCCTATTGACTGATCCTTGTAAGGGTGTTTATCGCCTAGTCTTAAAAAAAAATAAATAAATAAATAAAAATAAATAAATAAAAAAAGATTAGTTCAAGAATGACTATTTCCATCTTGATTAGTCTGTTACTTCTAGAGAAACTTAGATCATACTTTGATCTTTTGCAATGTAGGAGAGAAATTTTCAGTCCAAATTTCTCAAATGATACCATGTGCTTGTAAATTCATGATTTGTAACGTTTACACAAACTAAACTTGATTAACATGAGAAATTGGTGGTTGGCCTTTGCCCCCTTAGAAACGTGTATGATCGAATTAGGCTTCATGTTTTATCAACTTGCCAAGTTTAGACAACCTCCCATATTTTTCCTGTCTGAGATCTCATTAATTTCTCTTGAATTGCAGAGATAGATGGATGGGATGGGAATCATGGGATGGCCCTCATTGTTGTACAACATATTTAGTTCCACATAAAACACCGACAGATTTAGGTGAGTTGAAACCAACTTCAGAATCTCTGTCCATTTTCTAATGTCATTGACCTATGAGCAAAGGAGCTATTCATGAATTAAGAATGGCCATTGCTCTCCAGATATCACCATTACAAGGCTCTGGTTTGTGGGTCACATTCAATCTCAAGTCCCCACACAGCTTGCAAGTCTTATGGTTGGTGGGTCTCTAGACAAGAAGAAAGACTGCATATTGGAACATCCACCAGCCGTCCATTCATTGATTCATTCATTCATTCTCTAATTAAATCCTGTTAGTTGGCTGCCTGAATTGCTGCTACATTTATTACCATTCTGCATGACCCGTTGCCAATATTTCATCACATACTCCCTTCAAATCTAGAAAATGAAACACATGCAGTTGAATTCAGGCCTTGTTCTTTATAATTAATTTCCACAGCTTTTCCTTTCTTGCTTCTTCTTCATCTCTTCTACATATGAATTGCCATAAAGTTATACATATATACACCATCAAGGAAATGCATGGTTAACGGCCACAAGGGCCTATTAGTACAAGGGTTCCTTATTAAGAGAGGGGTTTTTCTGCAGATAGCCTGAAATCGAACCCCCGCTTTTATAAAGTGAGGATCAAGTACCTGTACACGTCCTTTGACATCCTTGGCCTTAATAAAAAAAAAGAAAAAAAAAGAAATGCATGGTCTCCTACTAGTGGCATTTCAGTGGGTCCTTGCTCAGTTTTAATGGCCAAAAGCTCCATCAAATGGCAAGCCCACTATTTATCTTCCTAGCTAGATCTGCAGAATATATGCATGATGGGAGCCACCCACCATTCTTTTCTTTTGCTGTGGATCTTGGTAAAATGGAGTGGTTGTTGTAGACAAAGAGATCATCATCTATCAAAAGAGTCATATATTTTACTACCAAATAATAATTGTTAATATGTGTACATTAATTAATGAACAGCTAAATAACAAAAAGCTGAAAAATCTAAAACCTAAAAGAATCCACAAACTAAAAAAGCATGAAAACCATTCCCACTTCTACTCAGCCACCTCTGGTATACTCTGCAACACCGGCCGCCAGTGCCGGTCATTCTCGGTCACGCCGGCGTCACCGACACTCATGAGAAGCATTAGAGCTTGTTGCAAGGGCAATCCTTGCATGTCAGCCTTGTGTAGCAACTCCTCCAGTTGCTTCTTAGTGATCTTGATCTTCACCTCCTTGCTTGGCTCCATCTTGATCTCCTTCTCTCTCATCTCTCCCATCATCATCTCCTCCTCCTCCTCCTCCCACTCCTCATCGTCGGCCCACGTCGCCGGCCGCCCATGGATGCAGTTCCCCATCTCCTCCTCCTCCTCAAAGAGAACAAAAAGATCTCTTTCGCTTTTTTAATTTGATGATTCAATGAGAGACAGAGAAAAAAGTGACAAGGGCCTGGAGGCTGGAGCCATGCCCAGATTCACGTAATATATAGAGAACGAGTCGTAGTAGTGATCCTATGCCACGTAGGATGACATGTCTTCATCCTACGTGGCAAATGTTGACTTGGTCTGCGAGGCCATACATGACGTCACTTCCCCCCGACAGTGAGGTTCCATCGTGACCGTCCATCGTCGATCATGAAGTGTGAACGGGGTTCGGGATGGCATCTAGGTTTTGGTGGGGTTTCGAGGGGGTTAAGTGTGAACGGGAAGTTGTTGGGAGAATCTATATATCTTTCCACGTGCTGTGGGGCTGCCCTTGGATAGAGATTAATTAATTAAGGTATTATTAGTTTGGGTTTAGGGTTTTGGGATTAATACTTTAATTATTAACTTTAGATTTGGAGGTTTCATGTTTAGGTGACAAGTCCGAACCACTTCTAATTTTACATGAATAGACTAATTAATCAATTTTTATTGTGTTTTCAGCCGAAAAGAAGAGGTTAATTAATTAATCAATATATTAATTAGTGAGTATCATAGTTGACTAACTTGTTTGTGAATGAAGAGGAAAATTTTAAGCATTGTTTTGTTCAAAGGGAGGAACCAACAGGGAAAATTCGGATAAGCTTAAAGAAGACCAAAAGAGTGTGAAGAGGATCAAATGGTGGAATCTAACCACTGTTTAACAAGTATGAATAAGGGTTACTTATTGTAGGGGAATCTATCTCTTCACATTCATTTTGTCTTTGTTTGGTGGTTTACCCATCTAATCATGCATTAACCACGGGATTATGCCTTCTTTGAACTAGTCCACAAGGTTCAAGTTTGCCCTTAGACTCAATTCCTTTCATTCAACAAGGGATCAATTGCTTTCATTTTAGGGTCCTTGAGATTGAATTCATGACGTAGTCCTGGTATCTTACTATAACTTATCTGAGACGTGGAAAGGTCGTAGAAAGAGTCTTGTAAATTGCAATCAATCAAGTTTGGAATTTGGACCTTTTCTCTTTTATTCTCAAAAGATTGGGTTGGGTAAACTAAGTTCATCTTGTGTAAACAATCAAGAAATGCATGGTGATAAGTTATTGACAAGTTTTCACTAATAAATCACTCCAACACTGATCATCATCCTTGTTTTTATCAATCGTTATCTCTTAATTTATCCAAAGCATCGAGGAAACATACTCATCAAACATTAATCCTAGATTGATGAAAGATGATAAATTGGTCTGTTCGGAGGTGAAAATAGCTCTTATTAATTTCCGGTTTTATCAATTTTATTAACTCTCGTGACATGAATAACTCCTTTTTTTTCCAGATGATGTGTGACCGGTAAAGTGGAGCTTAGTATTCACCAGGGAGGCAAAGCTTTCAAGATGAGGCGCTTGCTCATGTAGGAGCACTATGTTACTTACAGTGTACTAGGTACTAATATTATTAAAAAAAGGTGCAGTTTACTTTTATATATATATATATATATATATATAGTATCAGGCTGGCTGATCCTATCATTGTTTTTATATATATAATATTTATATAATATATATATATATATATATATATATATATATATACGTGATATTATACGGTCGATTAGGATCATTTGTGTATTTTTACACTATTTTACTTGGAACATGTTTTAAGGATTTCCAACCATACGGATGGGAAGATCATCGAAAAATAAGTTAGCATATCCATTTTCATACAATTTGGTTAACGTTTGGTCCCACACTTAAGCATTCTGATTACAGACTATTCAGATTTTTATAAAATAAGAACCATTAAGTGGGAGAACCAAACGATTACCAAATTATATGAAAATTGACATGCTAGCTTATTTTTCGATGATTTCCATCCGTACCGTTGAAAATCCTTCAAGCATGCTCCAAAGGGCTAAATGGGAGACGATCGGAAATGCACAGTATTACGATCGACTGTATAATATCACGTGTATATACACACATGATATAGTGCGGTTGACAGCAAATGCGGTCGACCCACTATGTGAGATGGCATATCGGGCTGAGCCTCGAGCCGCTCGGAGCCCGACCCGATAATGTACTCACATAGTGGGCCAACCGCATTTACGGTCGACCGCACTATATCATACCCTATATATATATATATATATATATATATAATTTTTTATATATAAAAATAATGTTAAGATCAAATAATGTTAAGATCAGATGACCACACTCTATCTATCTATATATATATATATATATATATATATATATATATATATATATATTAAGAATGATAAGAGTGAGGCTTGTAGCATTACTCACCCGTGTATATATATACATATATATATTCCCTTTTGGAGACATTTACTAAAGTTGATTTTGTCTCTGCATCCATCCTATTACTAATCAAACAAATTCTTAACCACTCTCTTGTAGTCAAAAAGCCAAGTTTAAAATTATGAGATGATTAGTTCAGCATGCTTGAACTTAATTTGAAAAAAAAAACTTCTAGAGTGAATCCAAATTCACAACAGAGGAAGATCGATCAAAGGAGCAAGTAAAGAAACATAAATGAAGAATAACCACTCTCAACCTTTTAGTAACTAGTTAGAACATGTGTTGCCATGAACCTTGTGATCTCTTCTTCTTCAACATAACTTGCTTTAAATGACGTAAGACCTGTGACCTTCCATGTTCGAACCTCCTCGAGCACGTTGGTCGGTTCCTTTCGGTTGGCAAGGAGACTGTGTGAGAGAGGGTGTTGAAATACTAATCATATTAAAGATGATCATATATTAATTAACCAATGTTTTAATTAAAGGTAAAGATGAATGCATGTTCAGAGGACAAGACTTGGTCTATTATTGACTGGTTTGATGTATTTTCTTGAGTTGTCTTTCTATGACCCCATGGAGATGGGGACACTTCTTGATAAGATATTTCATAGTTTTAATGAAGTTTAATTAAAATGTTAATAATATGAAAGAGTGGACTATTGAGGCCACACTGTTGTAATGTCTCTCATTCTTGTATCATTCTGAACTACAGCTTCCTTTGCAGCAGAAGCGGACAATGAATTGGCTCTAAATTCATGAAAAAGAAGTACATTGAAACATAACTTTAAAAAGAAAAAACATTGGATGCTCCTGTGTACAATCCTGCTAATTCTAAAAGCAGCCCCACATTGTCTGTCTACTAATTTTGTTCTCTAGCATCAACAAGACTACTTCATTTCTCTAATCTTAAACCCTTCTTTTTTTTTTAATCTTTTCTTTGGCTCATTGCACATGATCTTGAGAACCTCTCATGTGAGTGATTAAAACTGCAATATAATTCTCAGGCCACCAACTCTTTTAATCTAACAAGCTGAAGTACAACAATTGAATTAATGGAATTCATAAGATAAATTGTGCAATGAAAGAAATTGAATGGTTTACCAACAACTAGCCTCTTGGCCTATTGGTATCGATTTTTGAGTAGAGTGTGTTCTTTCGGACAAACTGAGTTTGAACTCTACTCACGTAAAGACGGTTCAGGTGACTGTTGAGGTAGGTTTTATACCTGTGTATGTTTCTGACTTTCTTTATGGAGGTATTTGTGGAGAAAAAAAAAATGAATGATTTTTTTAAACTATTTAAAATAATGTGATATAATAATTAAATAAATTAAATGGTCTCTCCCTCCCATACCTGCAGGAAGCTCGTGAGCCGCACGTGACAAGCTTGGCTTTTTCCCGGTTCTACTTCTACCTTCGAGGATGCAACTCGCACCCAAGTTTTAGACCACTTTTTGTGACCTAACGATAAGAGCCTTTGAAATCCCCAGGTCTAGTCAGTGTTTTAAGGTCAGAATATATATCGCGTGTCCAAAACTAAAATATCCCAAGCCCGGCCCAGTCCATCAGCAATGGATCCTGCTATAATGCTGACGTGGCAACTCAGGGTTTGCTGGTCCACCTCACGAGATCTAGTTCATAAAGTCACATAGTTTATCTTTATTTTTAGCACTATTTTTTTAAACTATTAAAATAAAATTAAAACACTCTCCTGATTATGCTGATAATGAGATTTTAATTTAATTTTTTGTTGTGATAATAAAACCATTAGAGAAACATTGTTGTTATTTTGTTTCCTTATTTGACCTCATCCTTCCCAAAATGGTCCCGTTAAAACTTCCAACACTTCCACAAAAGGACATAGTTGGTGGTGGTGGGTATTCTGGGAAATATAATTTATTACAATATGGATATGGGCCACTCTCCCTCTGTTTAAGCCCCACAGAACTCAAGGTCCCAGATCTCTACTACAACGTCTCTTCTTTCTCTCTCTAAAAAGGTCTCAGTTTTCCTCTCTTTCTCTCTCTAAAACCTCCTCCCGAGTCCCAATGCCGCCGGAGGATCGTCGGAAACAGTAGCTCCAATGGCTCAGTCCGCTGTCGGCCCCCTCATCCCCGCGAAAACCATAGCTCAAACCCCCGACCCATATTACCACACTGCAGCGAGGAAGCGCCGCTGCCGCCGAGTCCGGAGCGCAGTAATCGCCGGAGGAGGCGCGTACGGAGGGAGACGGAGTGGGCCCGGGACGCCGCTACTCAGGTGGAAGTTTGACAATGATCGGTCTGGCGAAGTGGCGCCGGAGGTGGGGGTGAAGGGAAGGAGGAAGACGAGTAGCTGCGGTGGAGCTCCGGCTGTATCAGCAAGGAGGCTGGCTGCTGGAATCTGGAAACTGCATCTGCCGGAGGTCGGGAGTGGCATTGGGGAAGGGAGAAGACGGCTGGTTGGAAATGAGGTTAGGCTCTCAGACGCGATCCGCTTTTTTAGGGATTTGTTCATTTAAGGGTTTATGTTGCTGCTAGGGTTTCAGTTTGGTTGGAATCTAGTGAAAAGTTGAGATTTTTTTATGGCTTGCTAGTGGTTTAGGTATGTGAGTATTGAGTTTTAGTGGAATCTTGTGAAGATTGTGGTTTTTCATTGCTTTGCATTCTAAACAAGCCTGCTATTATAGCCCCTACCTTAGATCCAAAGCTGGGTTTTGTATATCGTTTTGAATGGATAATGTATATGGAATGCAGCATTAGTTGCTTAAGTAGGAAAACTATGAAATTTCACACACAGATGTTTATTGCTATCAGGTAGCTATTTGAATGCTGGTGTTCATGTGAGGATTTCTATGCTCATATATGATTGATTAAGCTTATCACTCTAGAATATGTAAATATCTGATAAGTATATTGCTGATCAGAGATCGAGTGGTGCTTTGAGCTTGGACCTACCATCCTCTTCCCTTGATCATGGTTGTGGAATTGGTAGTGGTCCTCCGTGTGATGTTTTTTTCTTAATGGCGTTGGTTGGTCTCACACTTCTCCCGTGTCTATTGTTTTGATTGAAAATTTTGCTAAAGTTTCAGTCTTTCTTCCTCTTTGCAGCATATTCCTGGCCATCTGCAAAACAATTCTGTTCCTATTCATGGCAGTTCTGCTGTTCATGTCTGTAGAAGGAATGAGTTTGGAAGTCCCATGTCAGTCCACAATACAGAGAATTTTATGTTACAAAAGGTAAGCACTACTTCTTGCTATTGTTCCGAGAAGAGATGGATTGCCATTCTTGTATGCACCTTTTAATCCCTGATTTGGTTACACCCTGTCCAGCTTGATGGGTCAACTGCATTGCCCAACTCCATGATGGAGAAAGCAACTAAGTGGGATCCAGGTTGCTCAAAAGCATCGGATGAGGTCTACAGGTTTTATAGTCACCTTAAGCTTCTTGAAGATCAGCAGGTTACCACTGTCTCAGTTGTTTCAACACTCCAAGCAGAACTGGAGCAAGCCCGCACTCAAATTAGTGAGCTGGAGGCTGAGAGGAAATTGGCTAAGAAAAGGCTGGATCATTTCCTTAGGAAAGTGGAGGAGGAGAAGGCTTCCTGGCGCAGCAAAGAGCACAAAAAAGTTCGGGCAATAATTGATGACATGAAATCTGACCTTAACCGGGAGAGGAAGAGTCGACAACGGATGGAAATCATGAATTCAAAGTTGGTCAATGAGCTTGCTGAAGCTAAGTTATCTGCCAAGAGATTCATGCAAGATTATGAGAAGGAACGGAAGGCCCGAATGCTGATGGAGGAGGTTTGTGATGAGCTTGCAAAAGAGATGGGAGAGGACAAGGCTGAGGTTGATTCTTTGAAGAGGGAATCATTGATTGCCCGGGAGGAGGTTGAAGAAGAGAGGAAAATGTTGCAGATGGCAGAGATCTGGCGTGAAGAGAGGGTACAAATGAAATTGGTTGATGCAAAGCTGACCCTTGAGGAGAAGTACGCACAGCTAAGTAAGCTACAAGTGGATTTAGAGGCATTTCTGAAAGAGAGGCACAACACTAATCTAGATGAGGGAAAAATTAGAGATGTAGATTCCCTGCTAGAGGCTGTTGGATCAGTCAACATTCAAGGCATTAAAAAGTTTGCCTACCAACCTCCTCCTGCTTCAGAGGATATATTCTCCATCTTTGAAGAACTCCGTCCAAGAGAAGATACCAATGAAGTTGAGATTGAACCATGCTGTGAATACAGTCCTGCAAGTCATGCCTCTAAAGCCCATAAAGTGAGCACAGACATTAATGTATTGCTAGAAAAAAATAAATCTAATGGGCAATATGTGAATGGAGTAGTTGATAGAAATGGGGTGTTAGACGATGATAGTGGTTGGGAAACAGTGAGTAACATTGAAGAGCAGGGATCTAGTTATTCTCCAGAGGGGAGTGACCCATCTGTGAATGGATTCTGTCAAGAAAGTAATGCATCAATGAGTGGAACTGATTGGGAGGAGAATGGTGTTCCAAGCAAATTAAATAGTGAAATTAGTGAGGTATGCTCTGTTGGGACTAAGCAATCTAGGAAGAAGGTGTCATCTATTGTTAGGCTTTGGAGGTCATCTGGTCAAATTAACGGCGAAAACCCCAAGAAGATCTCAATGGAGATGTTAAATGGGACGCTGTCAAATGGAAGGATGTCTAATGCCACTGTGTCTCCTGAAAGACAGTCTGGTGAAATTGGACTGAGCCCTCAAAGCCTGGGGCAGTGGAGCTCCCCTGACTCTGTAAATCCATATGTTACTCGGGGGGTAAAGGCATGTATTGAATGGCCACAAGGGATGCAGAAGCAAAGTTTGAAGGCAAAGCTTTTGGAAGCAAGGATGGAGAGCCAGAAAATTCAGCTGAAGCAGGTCCTGAAGCAAAAAATTTAGCATGACCTTGATCTGGAGTGTCTGACATACTAAAAGGTAAACTTGATTAGCTGACTTCAATTCAAGATTAATAGATTTGCAACTCCCTCGGTGAGGACTGCAGCTGAGAATGACATACAAACTTGACCTTGTGGCCTTGCGGATCCTTTCAATTGTCAATTCCAATCCTTGCTGATACTCATTGATGCCATCCGGGGGGCTATCATTCAGTGTAAGAGACCGACAACGCCATGTCTAGCTACTTCTTTTCGCTCATTTGATCTTAACCGCTTATGTTTCTTCAATGTATAAGACTGCCTTGGTAGTTCCTTTTGTTAAATTTGTACTATGCTGTATATGCACGCCTACTAAAAGCAGAGACCGAGATTTTGTACTCTTGTTTATTGTAATGCAACAATGTAGGAACTTCCTTTTGATCTCTATCTCTGAAGTATTTTGTTCTTCAAAAGCATATTAGCTTAGATGAATATCTGAAATACATATGGTTTGGTTATATATGTTTTGATGAAATGAAAACTTAGATTACATCTGCAAACTCGAACTATCTACAGTGAATTTAGCAATTTAATTAAGTGACATTAATTGTTCTTTGTCGTTTCAAGTATTAGTCAATCTTCTGTTATTATCTAGTTCTTGCTGTCATTGCTGATGACAATTAAGATGGGGACAAATACTCCCTTGCTAAAGAGACACAAACCAGAAGTGTTGCCCAACATTTGTCTTATTTAGTTGAAGGTCAGGAACAGTTCAAAACTATTACTTGAGATTAAATCTCTATGAGAGATGCATGATAACTTTGTATGATCAAATCATCAGGGATGACAATGCCCCATGATAATCAGTATTGTGAAAGCTATATATGGTACCAAGGTGATGTGAGAATCAATCAACTTTGCAAACAAACAAAAGGGTAACACCACTAGAGCTAGAATCCAACACATCTATTATATATCTCCAATGGAGCAGAAAATATCACAGAGGACAAAACAACTGGTCTTCATTCCTTTTAGATTTCTTTGTTAGCAAATGAGATCAATGTGATTAAGTTTCAGAGGTGAACTAAGGTGACAATATTAATATGGTAACATTTTCCTAGTAATCTCCGGTTAAAGAAAATCAAAATCAAGGATCAGGTCGCACAATTCAGGAACAAGACATACATATAGTCCTAAAGAGCTGGAAAACAAAAGAAGAAAAGAAAATCATAGATCCACATGGGAAACAAAAGCATTAGATCTGTGAGCTATTTATAGAATATACAACTACTTGTGATCAAGAACACAAATAATGCAACCCCAAGTAGTTTAGAAGCCAGTTGGAGTCTTGGAGAGTCTCAAGGGACAATTTATATCATATATTTTAATAAAATCAAAGATGGGGGGAATTAGCAGGTGAGATTCTGATTCTGAGACAGTGTGGGGCCAGATCACTTCCAACCTTTGGTTGCATCTCTTGTGGGTCCCCCTCAACCTCGTGAGAAGATACCATTCAAAACTAATGGAATGGTGGTTTATAATTATATGGCTTGGTTCAACCATTAGTGGCAGTCGGTTCATGGGCCCGTCTCTAGCCACTCAATCAGAGTACGAATACCCTTTTTTTAAAAAATAATCATGAGAATTGCAAATTTTATATTTCATAAAGAAAAATCAAAATGAAGGCGGTTGGGTTGAGTTGAGTATGAATTGAGTTGATAATAAAATAAAATAAAAACTTTTTTTTTAAATAGAGATAAAGGTGGTGGGGCCCTTGAGTGGAGTGGCTCCCAGAGTCGTGGGTGCGGGTCCCACCGGACTCAATAATAGAATGAAGCCAACCCAGACTCGGTGCGGGACCAGCAAAGCTCCGACTGGCACCTCCAGTGCCCACGTCTCTGTCTTCAAAAAGAACCTCTCTTCTTCCTCTCTTGTTTGTTTGTTCCTCTAATCCAATCCAATCCAAGTCTTTCATTTCAGAATTTTAATTTAAATAATAATTTTTTTTCTAAAACAAATTATTTAAATTAAAAATCGATTAGAAAACAGCTGTATGAGAGACAGTGGAATAACATTACACATAACAGGATGAGGACAGACAAAGTGAGGGGAGAGGGGATAGGGAATGGACTTGAATGATGGTTCTATTGTTCTTTTGTTTGGGTTCAATGAGGACAAGTTGGGTGGGTCTATGTCTCTCCCTAGCTTCTCCTCAACCGTTCGTTGTGCCCAATTGGAAAATACAATGAATTTCTACTTCTTAATATATATATATATATATATATATATATATATATATATATAGGATTTTGATAATATAAGACCGGCTGGATACTATTCATCTTAAGTCGTCTAATGGGTTGAGGTTAACCTTTTTTTTATAGTTTGGCGAGCTAGTTAGCACACGTGTAAAATGGAAGATCCAATCGTGCACGTGGAACAACACTGTTTATACATTTATTACGGTGCCGTGGATCTGATCTGTTGCTACGACTCCATATACGTACATAAACACCCATCATCGTCAGCGTAGTTAGTACCAACCACGCGGCGACATATGACAGGCTAGGAAACGAGAGATGTGGGACCCGGAATCGTGAACTCATCGACACGTAACCACGTGGTACTGGGACCCTGAGCGCTTGGAAGCATTACGATATTGATCGAGAGGTCAACAACTCTCGGGTGGGCCCCGCGTGTGAAGTCCTACGTGGCGAGGGAAATTCAAGCGAAATGAGGGGTAAATGAAACACAAATGAAATGACGTCGAGCCAGTGTAAGACTATAAATATGGTCAGTGCGAGCGTGGCGTTGTGCTTCTCTGTTGAGCTCCGAGGCGGCGGCGGCGGCGGCGCTCATGGCCAAGGGACGGAAGCATGGAAACGAGAGGCTCCTGGGTACGTACGGGTATGGCAGCGGAGCCGCCGCCGCTGGAAACGATCTCCCCGACCTCCGGGAGGAGGATGTTTGGTCGTCGGCGGTGGGGGAGGAGAAGGATGAGTGTTGGTATGGAGAGGATAGAGAGAGCCAGGAGCGTCGGTGGGTGGCGGACAGGGAGGACCGGCATGTCGGAGGGCTGTCTCTGGCGTTCGAGGATGGGTGTCGAAGCCCATCGACAACGGTTCTCCACCAGTACCGTGAGGTGGGGAGGGGGGCGTCAGCGCAGCACGGGTGCGGCCACAGGCACGCCGCTGCTTCGGCGCCGATGAAAGTGCCGGACTGGTCGAGGATACGAAGAGTGGAGTACTCAGGCGAGTCGGTGCATGGGCGTGGGTACGTTGACGTGGACGCGGACGGAGACGGGGACGGGGAGTGGTTGCCGCCGCACGAGTACCTGGCGAGGGAGCACGGAAAGTCGGTGGCCACGTCGGTGTTCGAAGGCGTTGGACGGACGCTCAAAGGACGGGACATGAGCCGGGTCCGCGACGCCGTCTGGAGCCAGACCGGGTTCTTCGGATGAGTCTGGTCATTCATGGTGTTCTTTCTTTCTTTCAATGTTTTTGTGGTGTGGCCATGATGCCTATATTCATATGTTGTCTCCTTCTTGTTCCAAGAGTTGAATCATGAATGAATCCAATGTTTGTAATTAAATCTGTGAGCTTTGAGACTGAGTTTGTAGTTGGAGATGAGAGGAGGAAGAAGAGACACACAAGTTGGCAGGGGCTGGGTTTTTGGCCATCAATAGAAAAAGGATGATTCCTATCACTCTCTTTTCCAAGATAGGGACCTGGAGAGCTTGGCACTCAGCACTGAGTGGTGGAAAACTGGGAACAGGATTTTAGGGTTAAAGAATGAGCAGAGTTGTGTCATGTGTGGCACTTGCATCATCATCATCATCATCATCATTCATTCATTCATGCATTTAACTTTGTAGAAAGGTATAGTGGAAAAGAGGGTGAAGGAATCACTGGTTAGTAGCTACTTGTTTCCCTTTGTAGCAGCAGGAGCTGCAGTAGATGGGAAAAGCAGCAAAAGCTACAACATCTGCTGGGGTGAATGCCAGTGTGTCTGATTCTCTTGGGATGGTCCCCAGTTAGAACTTTGTGACTCCCAATAATCAAGCAGAGCAATGCTAATGAATGCATCTTGGTTACAACAAACTGTGAACCATTGCTGCAGAAAACTGGAAACCTTCATCACAAGGACACTGCTAATGTGAGAGTGGAGGATCTTCTTTCTGTTGCATTGCAATGGTAGATCCATTTCTTTATTGCTCTTTTCTGTTTTCTTTCTTTCTTTCTTTTTTTACCTCAAATTAAAGCTACAGTTGCAGGACCATCTGAGAGATTAAGATGGGGTCTAACTCTAAGGGGTCATTAGTAGTGACATTAATCTCAAGTGGTTGATGTCATTTATCACATCCATGTCTCAGCAATTAAAGACAATAAATCTGGTGACCTATGCACTGAATAGTAGTACCCTACTAAACTTTCTAGAAAAAAAAGGTTGTATTCATGCAAGCCTATATATCATGAGTGGAAAGCAGTTTTGTGTCCTTAATTCCCACTCCCTTATAACTTGCAGTAGTTACTGCTGATTGTCTTGATTGTTCCTTTTATCTATCATCTCTTCTTTTTAGGTTCTCTTCACTTGTTGGTTGGAGTCCACTATGATTCACCATCTGATCACACACATGAATTAAAGGCAATAAATCTGATGACCTGACCTATGCACTGAATAGTACTGTGATAGAAATAAGTACAGTAATTGCAGGTACAGACAATTTGCCATTATCCTTTACTCATAGACAAGCAACAACTAGTGCAGGGATATTTAAAATCTTGTTATAACTGCAATCTCTTAGCTGTAACACCATCAAAAAGTTATAGCAAAGTATCAAGTATCAAAACATTTATTAAGAAGGTTATCCTGTTGAACAAGTTAAAATTAACTATATATTAATAACATAATAAATTGGAGCTAAATATCTAGATCAACCAACTGGTTCTGACCAAGATATGACACTGCTAGCAAGTTGGGTTTAGTATATATCAACATACAGTATTGATTAGTTTATAAGAAATTTGGGAAGAAATCTTAGAAAACAGAGAGATATGGAATTGATTTTTGAATACAAAAATCTATGCCGACTGAAGCTAATTAAACAACAATGATTCAAACATCAAGGAATAGATATCTGCTAATTAACCAGTCTTTGTCATGTCAGGGATTTCATTTTATAACCATTATTGCTCTTGGCTTTATATTGAAAATTTGTTTTTGATATTAATTTCCTATGAAGGAACTTGCTCATCCTTGTGTTTTGCTTGGGGAGTTGCTTATCTTTTCCATTTTGTCTATTTTGCTCCTTGTTCTTTGCATACTTTTTTTTACTTTTAATGAAATTCAGTTTATACACTTCTTTCCTGGTAAAACAAATCATAAGCATTGCATTAAAGTAAATTAGTAAGAAATTAAACAGCACCTACCTATAGCCACAAAGCAAGCACTAATTTGATGATCTCTACTCATAGAACAGTGAATCATGAGAGATGGAACAGAGTAGAGTTCTCTAGACTCTGATGATCTTATCAGCTACATGCTTGGATGGTTCAAGTGCATGGCATTCCCTGCATGCAAACACAAAGGAAGCAATGATTCCCCTGTTCTTCTCGCTTTGTCTCTTAGATATCTCCATGTTTCTAGCTTTTGAAGATGCTTTCATGGATGAAGATGGAGATGAAGTAGTAGTCCTTGTTGGCCCAATGAGTTGGAGCTTATGATCAGAAGGACATGGTTGAAAGGACACATGCTTAGAGATTGAACGACCACCTTCTCCTGGCTTTCTCTCACTGTTTCCATCTCTCAAACACTTTCTAACACCTCCACTGCCATTGCTGTTTGTGCTGTTGCTCCTGCTGGTCGAGCTACTACTACTACGACTGCAGTTAGTTGATGAGTGAAGGCTTGATTCTCTTGATACTCTTGGACCTAGAAAAGTTTGTGGTATAAGCCGGCCATTAGAGAACAAGACGTCAGCCGGAGACGGCGATGAAAGACTTATCTGGCTGAACTCAAAGCTCAACTCTGTCGAACACTGCCGTCTATCCCGGTCCTTGTCCTCTACTCTAGTGGCCAAGCTATCCATAGTAGTGGTTCTAGTTTGGAGTAGATGAGATGCATCAATGGATGGTTTATATGGACAGATCATTCAAGCAATTCATGTTGATGTTGCTAACAAGGGATGAGAGTTTTGGGCGTAGTGGACGGGCGTCTACGTTTGGATGATGGTGTGTTCCCTTTTTTGCTTATATTGTAGTTCTAGATATCAAGTTTGAAGGTGATGCACACTAAGCTCCATTTGTTGTCTTTCATTCAAATATTGAAAGATAACAAGTATAATGCTACAAGATATGTATAGGTTCATACTTTGTTCATTGGTTAAGAATCAATTTAATCTTGAGCTTCTGCATTATCTTTGGTTCGCCGGCATCTATATTAACTTATTATAAGCCTAAAAACTTGGTTGTCTTTAATCTGTCTTTTTTTTATTACCTCTTGGATGCAAAACAAACAATGAGGCTGCAAAAACAAGGAAAGAGTTAGACCAAGTCATGCCTTGCGTTACTCAAACTCGATCTTAACACTTGTACAATTACTTGGAAAGAAGAAGAACAACGCAGGAAATGTCATCCTTGCTTCCTCTATTAATTCAATGTAAAAATTAAAGAATGTAAAAATTAATTCAATGTTCTTCTTATACCTTCCATAAACCATCACTTGTTAAGATAATGAGCTATCACCAAAAGCTCTGGACATTGCTAATTGTCCATCAACTCTTGGCACATTTCCTATTCAATGATCATAACAGCAACCAATACAAATGTCTCATATTTTACTGAATACTGAAAATCAATGGTTCATAGATTGCTCATTCATTTTCACCTCTTTGATTGGTGACAAAACCACCCCCTGTTTTCAATCTTTTTTTCGCTCTTTCAATGGCTCATGATCCACAGACAATTGCCTGGCTACAACTTCCTCTGACAAAACTGCCTTCATTTGCAACCACCAATTTCCTGCCATCAATCAGTATTACTGTCACAACAGTAGACCATTCTCCTTCATCTTCAAAATCTTCGCATCGGTTTTTTTGTATGCTCTTCATATAGCTTTCATTGTATCGGTCCAGAATACAGGCTTTTCACAGAAAACAATCCAATGTGAGTGAAAACAAGCATGAATGAGGCAATCAAAGATAAGTGTCTATAGTGTGTGTGTACATCATCTAAGATACTGTCAAACAGATGGTGTACACATTCCCTTAGTGACCATGAAAGATGGCAAACAAACCAACTTCATAACCATCAACCTCCTTGAATTGTGTGCCACATAGTAATCCTCCATGGCATGACCCATTTTTCCTTCAACCAAATGGAATCAATCCACAAGTAACCTTCCTAGTTGAACCCTGGCTCTTTCCTTTCTAGAACATCTCAAAGGATCAGAATATATGTGAAATCATAAGATTGCTAATGGCAGTGGGACTCACTTGCATTATGCTTGAAGATTGAGAATAAGGAACTCATGGATGTTCGGCGTGTTTGGTTTCATACTGATAAGGAACTCATGATTTCGGACACGTAGCTTGTTTTAAGATCAAACACTAATTAAGTAATAATAAACATGATCATTCTGATGCTAAAGTTGCTCAAACAACACAACCTAACACCAGGGATACGTGTCTGCATAAAGTACTAGGAGAACAATCATGTGGATCACTTTTAGCTCAGTCTCACTATATATGCTCCCAAGTGTTGGTCTCTGAATGGTTGAATCTTGAAAGCCAGCATTAGATTCCAGTTTTTGTTGAGCATTGTGGTGACTTGGAAGCAGTGCTTTCCTGGTTCATGAGCTTGCGTTTGAAACCATCCCACCTTGTTGTGGACCATTCTCATACATGTGTGGCCATCTCATTGCTGGCCATCAGGATCTCTCTCAACACCTCATAGGAACATCCATCAATGTAAATGAGATGAGTTGTTAGGCAAGCATGAGCGCAAAGGCTAAGACATCAGATGAGTCTTCATCTGATGTGACTTCCATTCAAGGCTCTGTTCTCATTGTGTGATTAATCAGTGAGTTAAAATGGCAAAGATTTCACCAATATTCTATCTGAGGAATAAAAGGAGTTGAGAGCAGGAGTGAGAAGAGGGAGCATGGAAACTCCAACTTGTATTGCAGCTGCTGTTGAAGATGGGAGCCTCATAATTGCCTTGTCCTCTGAAAACAGGGATTTCCTCATCTCTCCATCTGGGAACAAGGTCTGTTCCATTGCTCTGTTTTCATTCATCTGTTATTCTTGCTTTGAATGAACTTTTTGGACAAGAGATAAACTGCATAATCTTTCAAACCTTATAGAGTTCTCGTTTTGGTGATTTTAAGATGATCATATTGAAAGCATAATGTACTGTTTTGTTCATAAATGTCAAAGATTATTAGTTTGTCTTGGAACCTCACAGTTGAGTGTCAAAGATCTGGAAGGAAAGACAATTGGATTGTATTTTGCTGCAAACTGGTATTCAAAATGTGAGTTCTTCAATCCAATCCTAAGCAAAGCATACATACAACTGAAAGAACAAGGATCGCAGTTTGAGATAGTCTTCGTGTCGTCTGATGAAGATCTTAGCTGTTTTAAAGATTTCCATGGCAAAATGCCTTGGCCTGCAATACCATTCTATGATCTACAATCTAAAAGAGGTCTGACAAAAAAGTTCGACATTGAAGGCATTCCCTCTCTTGTCGTATTCAGCCCGAGAGGCGAACTTATGCGAACCGATGGTGTAGAGCTCATCGAGCGATATGGATTTCATGCATATCCATTCACTTCAGAGAAGATGGCGGAGCTGGAAGCTGAAGAGAAAGCAAGACATGCAGTACAAACTCTAGAAAAACTTCTTGTTTGCAATGGTAGGGACTTTGTAGTAGGACACGGTCAGCAGGTTTGTAATGTATCATCACAAATGTATTGAATTGCACTATGTAATCAAACCTGATCACTCACCATTGTTCTTGTTTCCAGGTTCCAGTTTCAGATTTAATAGGAAAGACGGTTGGATTGTACTTCTCTGCTGCCTGGTGCTCTCCATGTTCCAAATTTACATCCAGATTGGTGTCCATATATGACAGCCTGAGAACAAACAACAAAGAGTTCGAGGTTGTGTTTGTTTCATTGGATAGAGATCAAGAGGGATACCTGCAGTGCTTCAGTGGCATGCCATGGCTTGCATTGCCACATAACAATGAGAAATCAAAAGCTCTGACTCGATACTTCGACATCCGAGGAATTCCCTCACTGATCATTGTCGGTCCAGATGGCAAGACAGTTACAAAGGATGGAAGAAACCTGATAAATTTGCACTTAGAAATGGCATTTCCATTCACAGAAGCTCAAATGAGTTTCCTTCAAGGAAAAATGGATGAAGAGGCCAAGGCTTATCCTCATAATTTCCACCATGTCAGCCATCAACATGTTCTGAACATAGTTTCGGCGAACTCCGGAGGAGGTCCCTTTATCTGTTGTGAATGTGAAGAGCAGGGATTTGGCTGGGCATACCAGTGTCTTGATTGTGGTTATGAAGTTCATCTGAAATGTGTTCAAGCAGTTGAGAAGGAAAGTGAAGAAAACAAGCAGGAAGAGATAGATGGTGGTGATTCTTTCTGTGTTGTTGGTAATTAGCAGATGATACAAGATTCTCAGAAACAATCGGAGAACCGATAAACTTATCACTGAGTCTAAATAAGTCTGCTGTTGAACTTGACAACTGTTCTAATTGCAATCGTTGTAATGTCCTCTTGGCTGTATCATACCATGGCAAACAAAGAAATGTAAACCTCTTCTTCATTTGACTGCAATGTAAACAAGGAAACCTTTGATTTTTATATCGAGGTGGATAAACCATACGTATTAAAACAAAAAGAGTTATTGTACATAAAAACAAAAAGAAAAAGTAGGCGGTGGTGCCACTACAAAAATCATTCATTCTCTCTGGACACCTCATTGCTGCATGGAAACACCTGATTTTTTTTTTTTTTTTTTAAAATAAGTGATGAACCACGTTTTATTTATAATAATTGATAATAAGAGTCAATTACAGAGAACATTTCTCAATCAGGAAATTACAAATGCATTGTTCATGTGAATCTTTTCTCCTGATCGGGATAGGGTCTCTGCGAGTCTCCTCGGGTCCTTCCTTGATCAGCTGGATCATCTTCAAGGGGTCCCTTCCCTCGCCGTCGTGTCTGGGGGTGTTAGAAGAGAATTCCAGGGTGCGCTTCGCCAGATTTGCTGCCGCCTCTAGCTTTGGCCGTTTTGCAATTGGAGCTGCATTCAACCGATAGAGAATGAGAAAGGAGATATCGCAAATAATTCTAAAAAAAATGCGTTGTTTTTCTTGGAAACATTGCCTATTCTTTTCACCCCAAATGCTCCATATGATTGCCATGACGGTAAGTTTCCATCCTCCACGTAGGGTATGGTCCACCCTAAGGGAGGAGGCCCTCGATCCTCAGAGAGCTTTTAACTCAGTGACCTCTGTTCTTATCCCAAACATGCTTTTGAAGTGGTTCCATATGTTTGTAGTGTAAGGGCATGAGATGAGCAGATGCTCAACCGATTCATCCTCACTATCGCTTAAGAAGCATCTAGTGCGTTCCTCTCCCCAGTTTCTTTTATGCAAATTGTCTAGTGTGAGGATTCGGTTTTCCTTAGCTAGCCAGACAAATAGTTTTATTGACATAGGTCATAAAGACCCCTCATACGGTCAGTCAGGGATGTGATCATGGGTTTTGAGAATTAAACTCACTCAACCGCCTCTAATCCCTCATCAAGCATCTACTGTCCTCTAGGAGTAAACTCGACTTGAACTTGCTACCCCATTTATAAGGGTAGAAAATCGATCCCAAGATTTATACAAAAAAAAAATTATCTAATGCACAAGACCTAAGATTATTTGTCTAGAATATGAGCTCTTTGAGTCTCCAATCAAAACAGTAGAGAAGGTTGGCCAGGGCAAGCTCCACAGTAGAGAAGTTTGGAGCGACTGAGCGACTGAGAGCGACTGAGCGACTGCTTTGCCTTCTCTCCCGTCTCTCCGCCTCCTCTCTGCCCCACTTGCGATGGCGAGTGGGGCCGGAGGGCTGGGAAACAGGGGTCCCCCCCACCCACGCACAATGGAAAGTCATATGCTCGGGTAGCCTCTGGTGATCCCAAAGAGAAACTCTTTGAGAATGAAACAATCAACTCCAAGGAAAACTTCAAAAAACTGAAGAAACTCCATCATCCGAGATTCATTCCAGATCCGGAGTTCCGTCAACGGGTTCACTTGCGGATGCAAACGGTGTTATACGGCAAGTTCCTGGGACGAGCCTTGCCTTTGGATCAAGTACGCTCAGCGCTGGCCATTCTTTGGAAAGACTTTGGTACGTTCTCCATCTCTGACCTTCCAAATGGCTTCTACTACCTTCGTTGTCAAGATGCTGAGATGGCAGCAAAGGCGATTTGGGAGGGACCGTGGACCATTGGTGGCATGGTCCTTCAACTGACGCCATGGAAAGAGAACTTCCAGCCAGCGTTTGAGAAATTGGAATCCGCGGCTGTTTGGGTCCAACTCCACCATCTCCCAATAGAATTCTGGGAGGTTGATATGTTGGAAAGCTTAGGATCTCTACTTGGCCCGGTGTTGAAGATAGATCCACACACTTCTGAGGTGGATGATCCAGACTTGATGATCGGCCGATCAAAATTTGCCCGCCTATGTGTAGAATTGGACTTATCCCAGCCATTACAAAGGGGGATATGGGTTGGCGAGGGTGACGATGAAACTCTTGTGGCATTGACCTATGAAAAAATCCCCTCGTTGTGCTTCCGATGCGGTCGCATTGGCCATACTGTTAATGCCTGTAAAATGATTCCATGCAATACGGCGAGGAGAACACCAGCAACAACACAGTCTGAAGCAGCTTCAGGGGAACCCCAACCAATGCAGCTCGTGGTGGCGGAGAATGATACACATGAACCAAGCAATTCACCTCCACAAGAGCAGATGGATCCGCCTTCACATACAGATGATGATGCCGGAACGTGGAAGATCGCCGGTTCTCGACGTAGTCGTGGCCGTGGCCATGCCCCCACGTCGTACAACCGCAGACCCAATGGGTCAGAGAAGTCTGACAAACGACCGTTTACTTTGGACGGCGACCGGCACACTGGGAACGTTGTGAGAGGAGGACCTTCACGTGGCGGTCGTGGAGGATCCACAAGGGGTAACACACACCTATCCCGAGACAACCCAGGTTCTTATCACGAGGAGATATTATCAGATAAGGAGTGGCCTCTCCTTGCAAAACCAAATAGAGAGAAGGAATTCCCAATTCCTGAAGCCTACCCTAATGCGGCAGCGACTTCCTCCCATCCGACCGTTGGAGCCTTGTCAAGAGAGAAGAAAGGGAAGCTACCGCTGCAAGGGGCACAACAAGACCGCATGGTGGCGTAGAGTCGACCACGGCCTCATCACATCACCGGTGACGGGTCACAAAGACAAAGACCCAATACAAATGATCCTCTCCAGAATCCCATTCCTCAGCTCGAGAATCATACCCGTCTGGTGGACAAGATTGTCCTAGCCATTGAAGCTAAGTCTCAAAATCGGATCAGTGATCAACAAATGGAGGAAGCCTCTGAAGAGTTGGCAGAATCACAAAATCCAATTGATGAGGACATGCCATTGATACTATTTCAGAAAGAAGCAAAATTAGCAGCATTGGCAAGAAGGGACAAGCTCAAGGACTCCACATCTTCTAAGAAGGGGCGTGTGGAGAACTTGGGATCAAGCATTTAGATCCTCCATTATAAGGAGCTTTCTTACTAAACTCTCATCTTCTTTAGTTTCTTTATTATGAATACACTCAAAGTAGTATGTTGGAATTGCAGGGGATGTTCAAACCCCAGTACAACTAGCAGAATTAAAACTCTTATGAAAGCTCATCAACCGGATGTGGTGTGTCTAGTGGAAACCAGGACCGACACCACCCGTGCTATGAAGTTTTGCAAGAAATTCTCCAATGATTGGATGTGGGCAGCTATCCCAGCTCAGGGTATGTCTGGAGGCATCGTCACCCTCTGGAAACAGAGGGTAGGTATAGTAACCCCTATCGCCACCTCTAGGTTTTTACTTCATCTAATAATTTCTTCTGAGAATCCCAAGGAGTGGATCATGTCTGTGATTTATAATTCTCAACTTATACAAACTCAAAAGGCCATTTGGAAAGATTTAAACTCCTTTTCTTCCCTCAATCTCCCCTGGATTTTACTTGGTGACTTTAATGCTATTCTTAGTATTGATGAGCATAGAGGGGGGAGTTTTGACCACTATTCTATAAAATCAAAATTTTTCAATGAGTTTACTGCCGAAAACCAACTTTTTGATATGGGTTTTATTGGTTCTCCATTTACATGGTGTAATAATCAATTTGGGTTAGCTAGGAGATGGGCAAGGCTTGACCGTATCCTAGCTAACAATGCATGGTTGTCAAAATTTGATTCATATCTCAATAAACACCTTCCTAGAACTGCATCAGACCATTCTCCTCTGCTAATGACTGCAAAATTTTTCTCTCATAACAAGCACAGGGTATTTAGATTTGACAACTATTGGTTTGAATATGACAAATGTCACTTTAATGTGGGCAAAGCATGGAATTGTAGAACTAGATCCAACCCCATGCAGGCTTTTAATCATCTTATTTCTAGAACCAGATCATTACTTTGCAAATGGAAAGCAAAGGAGCTTACACCTTTGGAAAAAAACATCTCACAAGTAGAGGAAGAAATTATGCATCTTGAGTCACTAGAGGCTAATGTAGGCTACTCTGATCTTATGTGCCTTGCTCTCAGGAGTCTATACAATAAACATAATGCCTTAATTAGACAAAACTCCTTAAGATGGGCCCAAAGAGCAAAGTTATTGTGGTTAAAACATGGTGATTATAACTCTAAATTTTTTCATAGACAGGCCAGGATTAGAGGGCATAAAAACAAAATTTCAGCACTAGTGACTGAGAATGATCATGTATTGGACAGCCAGAACTCTATTGCTCAAGCTTTTTCCTCATTTTATACTAATTTATGGACCACTAATAACAACACTTCAGTGGAAGAATTGATACAGAGGTTACCTCCAGATTTACCTACCTTGTCTGAAGAAGACCAAACTATTCTAGTTAAACCTGTAACCTTATCTGAAATATATCAAACCTTGAAAAGTATGCCAAGAGGAAAGAGCCCTGGCCCTGATGGGTTTAATGTTGAATTCTATCTTTTCTATTGGGACATTATTAAGGAACCTCTTTTCAGTGCTATTAGCCATTTTTTTATTACAGCTCATCTACCCAAAGCCTGGGGAAAAACATACGTTGCCTTAATCCCAAAAATAGATCTACCCAAGAAGGTCCAAGATTTCAGGCCCATATCTCTGTGTAATGTGGCCTATAAAGTTTTATCAAAAATCCTAACTAATAGACTAAAGGGGATCATACACAAACTTATTGGGCCTGAACAATCTGGTTTCCTTGCGGGCAGATCTACTGTTGATAATGTAATTGCTGTACAGGAGATAGTACATTCCCTTGAACATGATACTAAAACCCTCCCTAGGATGATACTCAAACTGGACATCGAAAAGGCATATGACGCCATAGAATGGAATGCCATCTTTGCCACTTTACATATAATGAAATTCCCTGAGACTTGGATCTCTTGGATTAAAGCATGTATCACTTCTTCTACCTTCTCTTTCCTAGTCAATGGACAATCCACTGGTTGGATTAACAGCTCTAGGGGCATTAGACAAGGAGACCCTCTTTCTCCCTTTCTTTTTCTCCTGGTGTCACAAAATCTGTCCAACATGCTTAATTATGCAAAATCTATGAATCTCATCCCTGGTTTTGACAGTAGATTAGCTTACAATTTCAACCATTTACTATTTGCTGATGATGCTATTTTAATCACAAGAGCAACTAGACTTGCAGCAAGGAACTGCAAGTTATGTCTGGATATTTATTACCAGTTGACAGGTCAAAGAGTGAACTTGAACAAATCTACTATTCACTTCCCCTCCTGGTTTAATAAAAAACTTGGGGGCTCTATTGTTAACATTTTAGGGATGAGATTTGGTTCCTTTCCCTTTAAATATCTGGGAATCTGGATCTCCCCCAGGAGATTACCTGTCAGCCAATGGTCTTCCTTGATTAATAGAACCACCAACAGTCTCAAAAATTGGAGTGCTTCTTCTATATCTCTGGCTGGCAGATCTATTTTAGTAAACTCCTCGCTGATGTCTATTCCAACTTACCCTATGTCATGCTACCCTGTCCCTGAGTCTGTTACTGATCAGATTTCGAAGTTATCTAGGAATTTCTTATGGCACAGTGGCACTGCTGGTGGCTCTTTCCATTCTATAAGTTGGTCAGTTACTACACTTGATAAATCTGAGGGAGGGATGGGGATTAAGAACTTGAAAATTGCCAAAACTGCTCTTATGACAAAGAACATACTATCTCTCTTAAATAATGAAAACAAATTCTGGATCAAGATTGTACAACTCAAGCCTAAGACCACTTGGTCTGGTGGCACGAGGTTCCCGTGCCTCGAACCCGGTCCCGGGTTCGAGGATGCGGGGGGACGGTTCTTGAGGCGATCTTGCGCGCACGTGGCGGTGAAATTATCTGCCCGTAGCTGCGCGGATTCGAACCCGAGACGTCCCGCCCTTTGATTCTTATAAGCGGCTGGCCTAGCCAGTTCGCTCATTCGGTCAAAAAAAAAGATTGTACAACTCAAATATGGTACATTAAATCCGTGGGTCAAACATAATAGAAACTGTACCTCTTGGTTTTATAAGAAGCTTTGTGATACTGCCCAAACTATTAAATCAAATCTTTGGATTAACAATTGCAACCCAAGCAAGGTCAGTTTTATGGAGGACCCATGGCTTTTTGATATCCCTATTGCTCTTAAACCCACTCCCCCTAATATGCTGATTCCTTTTGATTCTCTGACCATTGCTGATCTCTTAAGGGATAACAGGCTTAATTATTCAGACATTACTACATGCTTTGGACACTCTTTAGATTGGAGCAAAATCTCCAGGAGCACTTATAATACTGAACTAGATAATCAATGGGTTTGGTCCCCCTCTGGCTCCACAACAAACATAGTCAGGGAAGTCTATTACTTTCTTAATCACCACATACTTTCTGAAAGTGAGAAATGGTTGGGATGGCAATTAATCTGGAATCTGTCTGTTGCACCAAGAGTTAAAACTTTTGTGTGGAGGCTCATGCATGGGAGACTCCCTACATATGAATACATGTACTCTCTTGGCTTTGGTCCTCAAACTCTATGTCCTCTCTGTGGATTGGTAAATGAAACCACTTCCCACCTTATGATTGAATGCAGTACAGCCAGGTTCTGCTGGGCAGCTGTGTCTGAGTACACTGGCTGGAGCTCCAGTGGCATTGACAACTTACTTGTAGGGGACTGGATTTGTAGGGGCAATGGAGCAAACCAAAGATTTATCAAAGCCCTGTTAGCTACTTGTACTTGGAGCATTTGGAAGGCTAGGTGTGACATTATTTTTAAAAACAAAAGACAACAGCCTGTCCATATATTCAGACATGCCCTTGCTGTAACACAGGAACATTTTTACAAGCTCAAGGGGCAATTCAGGGAGTCTTTTCATAACTCAATCTACAATCAAACTATTTCATCTATGTGTGATGCTGCATGGGTTAATGCTCAATCTCTTTCTGGTGTAGGTTTTGTATTCATCAAGGCACGAGATCAAATTTTACTGGCAGGATGCACCACCATCAGGGCAGAGTCAAGCCTTCATGCCGAAATCCAAGCAATCCAGATAGCCCTGGAATACAGCAGATTGGGAAGCTGGGAACTTGATTCAGTATATACAGATTGCCTCCATGCTTTACAACTCATCCGGAATGGATCAGCTCCAACCACTGAATATCTCCAAGGAAATATCCACAACATCAACCATCTCCTGTCTGCACACTCTGCAGTGGAATTGAAGTATTGCTCAAGAGAAATTAACTTCATATCTGATGCCTTAGCAAAGCATGCCATGATCAATCCAGGGATATCCTTATTCCACAGGGGCTGTGACAGACCCAGGTGGCTTGAAGACACCATCAATTTAGCTGGATTACATTTTGTCTAGTGTTGACACTGGTTTTTCTACTATTTTTCAGTTTTTTACCTAGCTTGTAATAGCTTTCCCTTGTCAAAAAAAAAAGAATATGAGCTCTTTGGTACACCTGTTCTTTTTATCCACGACACTCTTCACTTTCTTTTCAAACTTGAAGGTCCAAGTCGTTGAGATAACCAATAGCATGACAAAACGCGCATCAATCCAAGAGGACTCTTTTTATCTCACTAATGAAATCCAACAACTAAACTTTTACATCTTTATTTCCATTTCTGATGGACGACTCCACGGTCTTCGCTCTCTTTACCACAAATAGTGGCATGGTTTTGTGTTCAGTGGAATGTTGACCTCCCAAACCAATGACATTCATCTCTACCAAAACCCTTTTATCTTTACTCTCTGTGCATGCAAACATAGCCATCCATTGTGACAGTGGAGATGCATGCCCACCAAACATCGTGACATTCATGTCTATACCCAAACTAGTTTACTGAGTCACATAGCTCTTGATTTATTAGCCTATAAATGATGGATAAGAGAGGAAGTATCAGTATCAGTATCAGTATCAAAATTCATAGCCTTTTAATATCTTCTAAGATGGGATACCTTTTATTTGCCTGTCTACTTTCACTCATCTCCTTCATCGCCGCTGTCAACAGGGAGCAGACGGCCGGCGAGCCGACAAAGTTCCCGGTTGGGGTAGTCTTGGATATGGATACATGGGTTGGTAACATAAGCTGGAGCTGCATTTCTATGGCAATGGAGGACTTCTATGCAGCTAATAGGAACTACACTGCCAAGCTAGACCTTTTCAAGAGAAATTCACAGGAAGACGTGGTCTCTGCTGCATCTGCCGGTAATACTACTCACTTGCATGTCCTTGTTCTTCCGATCCATCAATCAATCAAACTGTTTTAAAAGAATTTGCATGCATGTAGCTCTTGATTTGCTGATAAACAGAAGAGTGCAAGCCATCATCGGACCACAAACATCAATCCAAGCAAAGTTCGTGGCGGAGCTGGGCAACAAAACACACACTCCGATCATCTCTTTCTCGGCAACCTCACCGTCTCTCTCCTCCGTTCGGACACCATACTTCATTCGCACGGCGCTGAGTGACTCCTCTCAAGCACAGGCCATCGCCGCCCTCGTTCACTCCTTCGGCTGGTCTCAACTCATCCCCATCTTTGAAGACACAGAGTACGGGACCGGCATGATCCCTTATCTTGTCGATGCCTTCCAGGCTACTGATGCCCGTGTGCCCCACCGTTCCATGATCCCTCTCTCAGCCAACGAGGACCAAATCCTCAAGGAGCTCTTCTACTTGATGACCTTGCAAACCAGAGTCTTTGTTGTCCATGCTTCTTACTCCCTTGTCGCACGGCTCCTCGTCCAGGCCAATGAAATCGGCATGATGCGAGAAGGTTATGCGTGGATTGTTACCTATGGCTTAACTGATCACTTTGGTGTCATGGACGACTCCACACTCAAAGCCATGCATGGTGTCCTGACAATAAACCCCTACGTTCCACAGTACTTGGATTTCAACGCAAAGTGGAAGGATAGGTTCCAGCGAGAGAACCCGGCGGCCGTGGCCGAGAAGATAGAGCCTAGTGTTTATGCAATGTGGGCTTATGACACTGTCTGGGCTCTGGCACTCGCAGCAGAGGCTTCCAACACAATGGCGGTAGCTGCTTCTCATAAGCGAAAGCTGGAGGCAGTGAACGGAAACCACACTACTGACCTGGAGGATCTCCATCAATCACAAGGCGGTGGCAAGCTTCTAGACTCAATCCTCGGTCTGAACTTTGACGGCGTGACGGGAAGATTCCAGCTGGTAAACGGGCAGCTCCAGGCCAAGTCATTCGAGATCATTAACATAGTTGGAGACAAGAAGAAGAAGGTCGGGTACTGGACATCAGAGCATGGCATATCAGGGAAGCTGGAGACTGGAGCTAATCTCGAAGGGATCGTATGGCCAGGAGGTGGCGGCACAGCGCCGAACGGGTTGGACTGGCAGTCGAACAATAAGACGCTGAGGATCGGAGTGCCGGTGAAGAAGGGGTTCATGGAGTTCGTGAACAGAGAGTGGAACCCTCAGACAAAACGCAATGGCAGTGGCTTCTGCATCGAAGTCTTTGACACTGTCATGGCCACACTGCCATACAGGATACCATACGAGTACATCCCCTTTGAAGATGGCAAGGGGCACATGAAAGGCAGCTACAATGAACTTGTCTACCAGGTCTATCGCCAGAACTTTGATGCAGTGGTGGGGGATGTGACAATCACTCCCAATAGATCTCTGTATGTTGATTTCTCAGTGGCATATACGGAGCTGGGGATGGCCATGGTGGTGCCAATCAAAGATGATAGAGGGAAGAGTGCATGGATTTTCCTGAAGCCATTGACGGCCGATCTCTGGTTGGTCAGTGGAGCATTCTTCGTATTCACTGGTTTCGTCGTCTGGGTGCTCGAACACAGGATCAATGAAGGGTTCCGGGGACCTCCCTCTTCATCAACTTGGCACCATCTTCTACTTCTCCTTCTCCACACTCGTCTTCGCTCACAGTTTCGTATTGTTGGTGTTGTTCCTTCCCTTCATTCACATTCATCCATCTGATCTCACATGTGTTTCTTTTCTTTGCATGAATGCAGAGGAGAAGGTGCTGAGCAACTTCACCAGAGTGGTGGTGATCATATGGTTGTTCGTGGTGCTCATACTAACTTCAAGTTACACAGCAAGCTTGACGTCCATGCTCACAGTGCAGCAGCTCCATCCAACAGTGACCAGCCTGCACGAGATCATAAGAAATGGTGAATACGTTGGCTACATGGGGAGACCCCAACATGTTGATCAGGTTACTCAACATAGATAAGTCCAGGCTGAGAGCATATGACACTGCTGAAGCATATGATGAGGCATTATCTAAAGGCAGCGCAAGAGGTGGTGTATCTGCCATAATTGATGAGATCCCTTACATCAAGGTTTTTCTCTCCAAGTATTGTGGCAAATACACCATGGTTGGCACTATATACAGGACTGATGGATTTGGCTTTGTGAGTATTAGTATTACTACTTCCTAAAGACGAGCACATGTTGGCAAATGAATGAGCTCTTACGTACCTTTGTGTAATTTGTGTAGGTATTCCCAAAGGGGTCTCCTTTGGTGTCTGAAGTATCGAGGGCGATCTTGAAGGCGACAGAGGAGATAGACAAACTATTATATAGGAACAAGACTGCATGCCCGGAGCAGAACTCGGCGCCCTCGAACAGTCTCACAGTTGATAGCTTCAGCGGCCTCTTCCTTCTTTCTGGGATCACTTCTTCAATGGCACTCCTGTCATCCCTGATTGTGTTCTTCTACAACAATAGACATGTTCTCACTAAAATGGATCCAGAGAGCCCAAAGTTGCAGAGGCTGTTAACATTTGTTAAGTTATTTGATCAGAAGGATGAATCATTTCGGGGAATCAAGAAGGGTGACCTGAGGATGCCGGAGAAGTGTGGTGACAGTGGTCCAAGTGTCTGGCCTTGCAAAAATGACGGTCCAGGGAGCGCCTGCTAGGAAATCCATAAACCCAGGATATGAACAGTTAATACTATTTATAATAAACTAAAGAGAGAACATTTATGTCCAAAAAAATAAGACATCATGGCTTTCAAGAGCGTCACAAACAAATGCTTAATAAATATGTTTCACCAGCACAAAGTAACTCATCAATTTCAGTCATCACCTGTAGATCTCTGCTTTATCCAAATGCATCAAGAACAATCAGGCAAACAAAAGACTGAGGAATTCAATGCATCCATCAAAAGGAAAATGAACTCAGAAGTGATTCAGGACAAACCCTTCTCAGCACTGCATAATGAAACACCATCCTCTACCACAATGTTCAGAAAACAAACTGATAACAGAATCTCTGGAAGCAGCAAACATTTATATGAAATTCTTCAGTTGGAATCCATCACTTCCTCCGTGTCTCAGGATGAAAAACAGTATATAAATTCATAAGTTATCTGCTGTAGCCTAACCAAGCAGATACACCATTGGAAAAGGATTTCACAAAAGGAACTTTAAAGAACATCTTAGAACAAACTGATGTTGTTCTTCATCCAAACAATCAAATCAGAACCACGTACATAGGGAGATAGCGGGAAAGATGGAACTTTCTGGCATCCTTTATAAGGATTCTTCCACTATCAAAGCAAAAAATCTTTCAAATATTGATTGAAATCTAGATAGGAACCAGAACCATGTACATAGTGGAATGTTGATACTAGAAAAATATCATAACATAACTCATAAAATAATGCAGATCACATCCTCACAAAACAAGAAACTAAAGAAACTCATGACAATATCAAGTACTTGAACTAGCTTATGCAAAAAAAGTGCTGCTAGCATTCTCATTAATCAAACTGTTGAGAATGAAACATAAATTTCAACCAGGCATCATCCAAGATATCCGCGGAATCCATATATCATAATGTCATCATCATCCACTTCACATTAAAAAAGTTTCAGAAGATAAAATTGCAATAATTAGATTCTAAATGGTGTGGAATTGATGATAAACAGACATTTTGCATAAGAACATGCCAATATGCCATCATCTGATCTTGTAGCCACATCTCAAACTTGCTACTCCCAAGAGACATACTAGAATGGAACAAGAACTCTATAAGTGCTCGGATTTGAATTTGACAAAGGTACTACATGGGACCAACATTTCCAGGTTCAAAGGACCTTGTACAAAACTATTGTAGGTCATCAGGCCCGTATCCATAAACATGTGCAACATAAAATTAATTAAATAAAAAACATGATGTCTTCACATGTTCCCATACGAACAATTATACTATGTTACTGGTAAAGCTCATGCATGAAATATGCAACAGAAATGAGAACAAATTCCAGTATGATCAGTTCAGAAAGGTCATTTGTGCGGTCATCATCAAGGAACAAGCCTTCGCCGTAGTGCACATTCCCAAACCAAACAAGGGCACATATCAAAAAGCTTGATTATACTAGTGCTATGCAGCCTGCAGAAAGAGAGAACAAAAAAGCAAGGCACCTAAAATTGTCTGATATGTGCATATGAAGAGTTTTTGTAAATGAAATAAAATTGAGGCGTCAATAATTCATTCATTACTCTTGAGACTTGCTCAATGCTGGCAGTAGAAGCACAACAATCTCTAGTGATTGGTAGATGTATTCAAGTGAACTCCACAAGAACCAGTTTAGAATAGGTTAATGAACCTTATCTGCTTTCCACAACACAAGAGTACTCCTTAAGTTACAGGTGGTCGAAACAAAGAAAAAGAGGGTTCAGTACTTTCAAATCTAACTGCTGGAAAACCCTGAAACATAATTTCATAAAAGCTGTTATTCCAAGGAAAGAAACACTCCACATAAAAATTCACTACAATTTTCAACCATTTGAAGGCACAGAAAATCCTGTGCATTTTTAAAAGACATGCATAAACAAGTTTATCCAAGGATAGTCTCAATTGATACTTGCCGTCCATCTATTTTTAATGTAAAACTGTGATAGCTGCAGCATTGCAAATATCAAGTATTATAGCATCTGAAGGAAAGCTTTAGCGAACAGATGTCTTTGATTTTTCCACCAGTATAATCCTATTATTCCACTCTGTCTGGTCAAGAGCACGGATAGCAGCATCAGCATCTTCATCCCTTTCCAAGGATAAAAAGCCAAACCCACGAGAATCCCCTGACCTACATGCATAATGAAGAACAAAATAGAATAACTGATTATCGAAAGTGAAAAAACTGACACTGGGCACATTTCTGTCGTTTAAAACACTTCCACAGTACAGATGCAAATTACCATTTCAATCATGCCATCGCCCAAAAAATTAATAATACTGAAGCTAGCATTTTTTTTCTTTTCCTAATGATTTATGAAAATAAGTCAAAAAAGATCACCACAAAAGGAGGCACCAACCAAATTTTTTTTTGGAATACATCAACTTACCAAAGACACATAGTCCACTTATTCAACTCAATTTTGTGGTGAGCCTGATGTACACATTGTTCATTTTGGGTCATAGGTTGGGCTGAATTTCAGTCCGACATGTACTAAATTTACTTCAGAATGAATAGGGAACACAAAAAGCAATATGTTCTAGACAGGGATTCAATCATCACAAAACAAAACCTTTTCCATAGAGGACTTATTACTCTTACTACATAATGTATCATTTTTCCTAATTTTCTGTTTCAATCATGTTTTCCACTGAAGGGGAGCCTTGGCGTAACAGCAAAGTTGTTGCCATGTGACTTGGAGATCACAGGTTCGAGTCATGGAAACAACCTCTTGCAAAAAGCGAGGATAAGGGGCTGCGTCTGCATAATAGACAAGTGGTCAAACCCATCCCCGGACCCATGTATAACAGGAGCTTTGTAGCACCGGGCTGCCAATCATGTCTTCCATTATTCATCTACCTATTTCCTCATTCATTCCATATCATTATCCTTTTCCTCTATCCCTATTTATCTCAAACTTAAGCCTTCATTCCAAAAAAATCTAATTCATAATTTATGCAAAAACCTAGCAGCATCATCAACATTGAGTATTAAGTTTTAGATATCAACAATTTGGTACAATAAAAATTAATCATGAAAATCAAAAAGGGAAAAATGAAATCAAATAGACAAAAATTAAAAGCCAAAAAATCACCACTTAGATATGGATCACTTTGTCTTGGCAATTAAGAATGAACAACAAAAAGTAGTGTTCCCTATTTATCACAAATTTAAGCCTTCATTCCAAAAAATTTATGCAAAAACCTACTAGCAGCGTCATCAACATTGAGTATTAAGTTTTAGATAACAACAATTTGGTACAATAAAAATTAATGATAAAAATCAAAAAGGGAAAATGAAATCAAATAGAAAAAAAAATTAAAAGTCAAAAAATCACCACTGAGATATTGAACACTTTGTCTTGGCAATTAAGAATAAACAACAAAAAGTAGTGTTCCGTAAAGGGAAAGTTGTCACCTTTTGTCTCGCACTATGCGAACATCCACCACCCGCCCAAACCTAGAGAATTTCTTCTCCAAGTCTCTCTCAGTAGTAACATAGCTAAAACCTGCAACAAACAAATTTCTTCCAGGCTTACCGATTCCAGTGTTACGGTTAGCAGGTGGTGACCAAGGCCTCCTAGGAGAGCGACGATGAGAATGGTAAGCAGGAGGAGATCTACGCCTCGAGGAGTACCTTTGCCAAGGGCCACATCAATCAGGTACCACAAATCAATAAAATATAATGAATGGGAGAAAATGAGATCTAGAACTTAATCGATAAATCTCCTACTAAGCAAAAGTGTGTTTCCTTGCTATGCATCAAGCAAATGAGGAATAAAGTAACATTGCAAGTATTTATTGAATTATTTCTTAAGAAACAAACTAGCAAAAAGTGCTACCTCAGATAAACTACATCCTCCAAAGGAACAGATTCAACTTTCAAAACATAAGCTTATAGCATGAGAAGTTAAACTACACCACATATATTAAGAACCATTACCTTGGGGACCTCGAGTTCACGATCTCTTTGATAGGGGAGACCTGGACCTAGATCTACCACGATTGTCTCTTCTTCTATGAGAGTCTCTCCTCTCACAGGCGATCTTGATGCTGACCTGTCCTTCCTTCCGTGGTGACTCTCGGTGTGAGAGTGACCTGGACAAGTGTTTTTCTAGGTGAATAATCCTTGTGAGAGTCTCTTGAGATGTCCTTCCTGAGGAGATTTCCTCCTTGTAGATGGAGATGAGCGATCCGCGTGATGAAGCTCTCTTCGACCCACCACCACATGCTTTTCAGGAGACAGTGAATGTTTTATGTCAAGATGAGTTTGGTGAATGCATTAATTTCTTGTCACTATTTGTAAGTTCTTCTTGCCCTGCAGATGAGTGGATGTGAGGAGACTTTTCTTGAGAAACTGAAAACTGCCTCTCTGGTGATGGCATATCAGCTTTTCCTCTCTGAGGAGAAGAAATATAATACCTTTCTCCATTATCTTCCCCATTATCAGATGATGCCATTCTAGGGGGACGTATATCTTCATCCATTTCATTCTGGGGGCTAAAGCTTCCACCGTCCATTTCCTGGCTAACAAGCTTAGTCTTCTCCAACTGGGAATTTCCAAACTCCTCATTGGCTGATTCATCAAAAGGATGTGCATCTTTGGTTTCATGGTCTGAAGCTTCAACACTCCAATCATTATGATTATCCACTGCAGAAAGTTGTTTGAGAGAAGATGCATCTGCTTCTTCATCAACTCTTTCCTTGTCAGAATTTTCTGTAGAATAGTCATTTATTGTGTTACCAGAGACACCAACACATTCAACCACATCGTCCTTGTCATGATAATGACCATCCTCGATTGCCATTGTTCCATCAGCATGATCACCACAACGTCTTCCATCAATATCATCTGTATACATATTAGATTCAACTGCAAAGCAGGAACCATCTGCTGTGCTAACATTGGTGATAGGGTCTCCTTCATTGTTAACAAAATCTTGGTGTACAGGAGACCCAGAGTTCTCCTTATTCGGATCTGCTTGCATCACGTTTTTAGGTGTATGATTTTCATGATCGTAACTTTCAAGCACCTGCTCACCTTTGTTCATAGCAAAGTTCAAATCTAGTTTTTCTTGATAAGGAGCCACATCCTCCATCGATTATCCAGTATAAGCGTGTCTGCAAAAATTGAATGCCATTAGCTAACAGATGGCTACTTGTAGAAAAGGATCAGACAGCTAACAATAACAGTCGTTGTCTAAATTTTTCTTGCATTAGCAAAAACCTAAACCATGGTTGGTTATAAATATCCCAAGAAACAGGTCATGAAAGACAAATCAATGATAAATCACAATAAAATTCATGCATGATGGTATGTAAATAAGCATGCACACCACATGCCCATCCATATAAACAATCCACCCCAACAGGGGAACACACACAATATACATAAGAAGTAGAGAAGAAATTAAATCCCAGCGCATGCTAACCATTGAGGATTCCTCCAATGAGAAAAAAAAAGAGGTGTTCTTGGCATGAAAGCATGGATATATAATTTTATAAACATATGGAGAAATGAGAAATATGCTCATAGTAGGCAGCATTCAGCAGAATCATTATGACATAGTACACATTGAAATTCATCTACAAAGGGTTATAAACACCCATAGTTCACCAGATTGAATCCTTCACTAGATCTAACACAGAAAAACACTCATTTCAATGCCTCCAAATTGCTAGAGCAGAAGGAACCTTTGGGTTGAGTGAAAAAAAGAATTGAAATGACGAAATGAAAAAGAAGGAAATTTTTATCAAATTTAGATCTTTTCGTTTATGCGACTATTCATCGGAACGAGCAATATAACAGTCGATAAATTTCAGAATTGCAATAAACACAGGACAGGTAATCCTCAAATAGCAATGCAAATCCATCAACTTCTCCAAAATCTTCGTCAAAATCGATAAAAATTACCATAACTATCATAGAAAAAACCGAACCCTAATTAGGAAAGCAAAGAGGGGGATGAATTCACTCACTTCCATCCAAATTTTCCACAGAATACACAGATGAGTAAACCCTAATCCACGAATTCGACATGAAATCCCAGGGAGAAAAAGGAGGATACCTTGGATCAAGCGATGCGGGAGAGAGTTCGATGAGGTGCCGTTTTGCTCCTCAGGACGGTGTTTCCCCGTGTGGTAAAATTTCCGATAATATCGAACATTAAAAGAACACGAAACTTAGCGGTTGTGATTCTTTCATCTCCAAATTTCAGCCCTTCGATCTGAACACGCCTCGATGTGAGGCCACGTATGATGTTGAGATTGCTGCCTTTTGAGATTGTGAAGTGAATAACCAACCGCTCAATGCCATGCCATGTTAAAAAATCTATAAAAAAAAAATGTGATAATTGTTCGTGATAAATACCATATAACTCTTGAGTTTAATAAACAAACGTTCTTCTAGATATGATCTTTGATTTAAAAACACTAAATATACTAATACTAAAAATTAATAACAAATAGAAAGTATAAGGTTTTTTTATTTTTTTATTTTTTCAAAAACTTCACAATGTTTTTATTTTTTTTAAATTTTTAAAAATAAAATAAATAAATCATATTTTATTTTTTTGATCCGACTACTGTGGACGTCGGATCCGCAACACCCACGTGCGTCACGCCCAGCACAACTCCGCGACTCAATTCCAGCAGCAATTGGGGGAAACGTATTTGTTTCAACTGTGAGGTGGATAATGTTTTTTTTTTTTTTAATTTTAATCCTTAAATATTCTCAAAATCATGACAATGCTTTTTTATATTTTTTATTTTAACTCTTAAATATTCTCAAAATCATGCTGAGTTGTTTGAAAATAATATTAATTTCTAGATTTATTAAAATATCACATAATTTTTTTTTATAAACATAAAAAAAATCACTAAAATGTGATTCGAATCTTTAATTTATTTTTTTTTTAAAAATTGAACTAATCAATTTATTTTGTTAAAGTTTAGTATTTTTTCAACTGTGGGGTGGATAATGTTTTTTTTTTTAATTTTAACCCTTAAATATTCTCAAAATCATGCGAGTTGTTTGAAACTAATATTAATTTTTAGATTTATTAAAATATCACATCAATTTTTTTATAAATATAAACAAACCACTAAAAATGTGATTTGAATCTTTGAATTTATTTTTAAAAATGGTTAAAGTTTAGTATTTTTTCAACTGTAGAGGTGGATAATGTTTTTTTTATTTTAAACCTTAAATATTCTCAAAATCATGCTTAGTTGTTTGGAAATAATATTAATTTCTAGATTTATTAAAATATGTATTGATTGATGCACTGAAGGAACTTTAAAGTAATGCAATCCCACTTATGTGACCAATTTTAGGCCCTTTATAATCTTTGACTGTGTAATCGGACGGTCTGAAACGTATGAAGGATGATAACAAGTTTTCTCTTGAGGTGCACTATATTACCTTTACTCCTTGTGGGCCCCACTCACAAATGTCAAACACTCATTGGAGTCAGTTGGTATCCCCATTTCATAGAATCCCCATTCTACACAGGTAAGTGTTACAAGCAAGTTCTTGGATTTCGATGTCTTCCATAAAAAAAAACAATGACCTATTGTAACTTTCTTCCTCCCTTGCGCTATCCCACTTGAAAAAGTTAATTTTATTTATTATTTTTATTTTATTTTTCACCAAAAATAATTTTATTTTGTTTTTTTATTGGTAAATTTTTTTAAATTTATTTTAATCATTTTTTTCTAAAATCTTGAGGTATGTACAATTGACGTGAAATATTTTCTCGTGTTTTTCCCATATCGCGAAGAACTTTCAACTTTTGAAAAAAAAAAAAAGAATATTTTAAACAATAAATTTTTAATCATAAAATATGATGTTTTTTAAATAGATTTACGTGTAAATAAAAAAAAAATAATTTCATATCAAAGAAAATAAAAATTTCTACTATTTTAAACCCAAATCATATCAATATTCTTTTAAAATATTTTAAAAGATAAAATTTAATAAATATATTTCATAACACTTTATTCTAAATTAATTATTTTGGAATTTAAATTTTTTTAATACTTTAAAACTTTAAAGAACTAAATTTTTTGGTTCATAAAAAATAATATTTAAAATCATTAATTATTTTTTAAAAAAATAAAAGAAATCATATCTTAAAATATTTTCTTTTAGAATTTAATGTAATAAAATATAATTTTTATAATATTTAAATTATTAAATATGTGAATATTAAAAAAAAAATCTTGAAATTTTGAACAACCCAAACATGGGCTAGTTATTTACTAATTTTAGTTTTCTCCACCATCTCGAGTTGAAGTATTTTCTTTTTTCATTGAAACTTATTCTAACACATTAAATGGTGATAGTAACATATTGGCTACTTTAATAATTTCAAAAAGAATGAGCATGAAATTCATATGACGATGATGATATATAAACACACCATTTTTATGTGAGAAACATGGTAAAACAATTCTTATTTTTTTATTTTTTATTGTTTCAAAATAAATGATGCTAGAGAGAGATGGTGGATAAAAACATATATAAAGAAAATTAGATATAAAATCTAAAGTTTTTGACATGGAATATGTGGGAGTAGTAGCAAATTCATTTTAATTGTATATATTTGTAAAGATTTATTTATTTATTTATTTATTTATAAGTTTATATAAAAATTAAAAATTAAAATAAAATATTTTGAAAATAAAATGTTCCAAAACACAATCTAAGTTTCTACTCCATAGTGAATAATACTTGAAGGAGGAAGAGTAGCATAATTGATTTCTCGAGATAACTTGGCATAATCTTGTTCCACTTTGCTTGAGAAAGAAAGCATTACCTAGTCTTGGGAACATCCAAAACTCTCACGTTGACTCACGAACTGATTCAACATTAACCGTTCATCCTAACCCGGGTAGAGGAGGAACATCTTGAGGAAAGAAGGAATAGGGAAGTCACATGATGGTTCGAGCAGAGCTTATCGGTCATCCATATAAACCGCCTTTTCTTTTTGACCAATGTAGAACCTTCTTCCGGGCAAAAGAAACCTGCGTGGAAAGCGAAGCGAGCGTTCGAAGGAAGAATACAAATCAATAAGGTTGCATAAGATTTAATGGTAAGCCCACTCAGCGAACCATACGCTTAGCTTATCGGGTTGGCCGAATGGCGAAGATCATTCATCTATCTGTCGACCTTGACGCAAACATACTTAGGGAGGGGGGACTGATGATAGGGGTAAAATTGGGAAGACACATGGCCTTACATCAAATGAACATATGGCTAGCCAAAAGCCATCATCAGTGGCGAATAGCCCAAAATGCCCTGCCTAAATACTCTACCAAATGATCTATCGAACATTCTAGATAATTAATACTATGCCGAATATATATTCCGCTAAAGCACCCTGTCGAACATCTCGGTTGATTGTTACTTTGAACATTTTGCTAAAAGCATTATCTTGAACATTCCGTTAAAACACTCCTAAGAACATTACATTTAAAAGCACTTTGACAAAACATTCTACTAAAGCACCACAACCGAAACAATTAAGTATTTTCTTTGAACATTCTGATTAACCACTCATCGAACATCCCAATAAATATCATGCCGAATGATCTACCAATGGGCCGAACATACAAGGGAATAGTGTCCAGAAAACATCCAGAACTCTCGACTAAACATAGAGGAAAAATCCCAAGAAGCTTGGTGAAGCTTCTAGAAGAGCTCCAGTTGACAATCCAGCTGGCAATATAGCTGACACCTAGCTGGCAACATAGTTGACACATAACTGGCAGCATAGTTGGCACATAATTGGCACCTAACTGGTATCCCACTGGCATCTAGGGGAAACTTGGGCGCCAAGCTACCGAAGGCAATAAATAGAGAAGAAAAGAACCATTTCAAGGGAGGATCACTCTTTTGAGAAGCCACCACCCTACTGCTACAAAAAGTTTTCTTCTCTCCTCTTTGAGATTTCACTTTACCACAAACTCTAAACTCTTGTACTCAACTGCAACATAGTAGATTTGCTCATATCAAAGAGCATCGTGGTTTTTTCCTAATTTTTTTAGGTTTTCCACGTTAAATTCTGTGCCTATTTTGATCCATTTTCCTATTGATTTAAGTCCCTCAATCCAAATAAATTCAACCGTTATTTATTATTTTCCCACTTCTTTCACTAGCAGTCTATAGCACATAATATACACACATTCTTTTTAGTCTTTTTTTATTAGCATGATTACTTGATCCAACTTTTCATCTAAAGTCTAATGACTATGATTAAACAATAGTTACCAATAACACACATGCTAATCAAACTCCATGTGTTTCTTTGTTTATTAATTAAGAGAAATACAACTAGAATTTTAAAAAAAAACATAAAACAGTTGAAATTAAGATTTAAATCAATGAAAGACAACATAGGAACAGATTAATAAAGATAGAGATATTGCAGTCAGTCTTTTTCACATCTGTTTCGGTATCTCATTAAAAATAAAATAACATAATAATTTCAATGATGACCAATGACACCAAAAGAACAGCGTCACAACCAATCAACCAACAAAGTCTTCATGTATTGTTCTTATTAATTAAAACTCAGTCAAATTATTAAATTTATCTTATTTTTTTTATTTAAAAAAATACGTGTATCTCTCTAAGCCCACATGTGTATCAATATCACGTGCGGAGTCAACTCCCACATTATCATCGGGACCCGCTAACCCGAATCCGAAAATAAACCCGTTCCTTCAACTCGAACCTGGCCTGACCCACACGGCGGCACATTGGAAGTGGTCAATCGGATTTTATCAATTTTACCCTTGGAGTTTTGCATTATTACGAACCACAGTCCTCAAGAAAGTTTCAAACTTTGACGGGGGCAAATAGTAAAGTCCAACAAGTAAGCGCGTTTCCTCTTTTTAGCCCACTTACACGTCACTTGTGTTCCCACTATCTATTATCCGTCTCTAGAAAGATTTCCAACGTTATTGTATTGAAGAAATGCGTATAAAATCCAGGCGTGAAAAGCTAAGAACCTTCACACCAACTTCGTTTGAAGCATTGCTGGCACAAAAGGAGGCGGCTTTCTCATTGTTTTCATCTCCTCCGAGGCTTCCCCACCTCCTCATCCCCATTTTGATCCGAGTTTTCTTCAGTAAGGCCTTCAAATTCCTGTTCAAAATCAGGTCTTTATCCAGGTATTTGATCTTTTTCTCCAGAAAGATTTGATTTTTGAGCTCTATTTATGGTATGCATCTGTATATGGATTTGGGTTTGCAGGGTATTGATTGGAATCTGATCTGAAGTGGTGTTCTGTGTTCTTGAATTCTTGGAAATAGTTGAGAAATTCTTGTTTGAAGTTGAGGTTCTTGATCATTTTAGAGTTGAGAAATGGGCATGTGTTGTAGCAAAGACTCGTCTTCCGAGGCCAAAGGGGCATTATGCCTACCAGAGGGCAGCGGCACCACCACCACCACCACCACCACGGGCACAGGCATCGCAGCAGCCTACCAAGCCAGCAACACCTCCTCCATCCCACCACCAAGCCAGAACCCCTGCAACTGAAACTAGATATGCACCTCCATCTCCCTTGAAGTACTCCACTCCCACGCCACCACCGCCCAAGCCTGAGGCTTATGCTGATACTATTCTTGGCAAGCCCTTTGCGGGTGTTCGTAGCTTTTATACACTTGGGAAAGGAGCTTGGCCGGGGCCAGTTTGGTGTTACTTATCTTTTGCACTGAGAATGCCACTGGTATTTCTTATGCCTGCAAATCAATCTCAAGCGCAAGCTGGTTAACAAGAATGACAGGAGGATATCAAGAGAGAGATACAGATCATGCAACATTTAACCGGGCAGCCAAACATTGTTGAGTTTAAGGGAGCATATGAGGATAAGCACTCTGTGCATCTTGTGATGGAGCTTTTGTGCTGGAGGGGAATTGTTTGATAGGATTATTGCCAAGGGGCATTACTCGGAGAGGGCTGCTGCCACAATCTGCCAGGGCGATTGTCAATGTAGTCCCACATTTTGCAATTTCATGGGGAGTGATGCACCAGGACCTCAAGCCAGAGAACTTCTTGCTCGCAACAAAAGATGAGGGGGCCCTACTTAAGGCCACAGATTTTGGACTATCAGTTTTACATTGGAAGAAGGTGAGGATGCCATGCCCTTATTTACTTGTGGAAAAGAAAATACTTGGCTTGCAAAGAACTTTTTGGTGGAAATTATTCTTGTTGTTTTCCTCTATTGTCATGTTGATGGAAACTCACAACAACTATAATATCTGCATCTTGCTTTTAGTTGAACTTACCAAATCCATTATAACGATGATATCTGGCTTGGATGACTTGACAGTAAAAGATTTTTCCTTGTGCATGGTCTATGGCAAAGAGTGCTACTACATTATGCGCACTCTATAAAACCAAGTATGTTTTATAGCTAAGATTAATAATTTAAAGCTAAAGATAAAACTTCTTGTCATCAAAATGGGAATATTAGTGGAGTTTATGCTTTATATTACATGTTAATGTACTGTTTACACACAAAATTGTATTTTGTAATGCATCAATGAGGGAAGTTAGGCAGGAAGCACTAGATAGTTCAAAAACATTCAAAATTATGTGAGTTTTTGCACAGGTTGATCTCAAATTCTTTATCTCTTTGGTGATAGATATATATTTGATTCTATGTTATCACATTAGGTGCTACTGTTACTCTGACATATGTATTATTTTCATGCCGAAAGCAGACAACTCCATGCTAAAGACAGCATTAGTTTGTATGGTAGGCCTTATCTTGTACTGTTAGTTCAAGAATCCTTGAGTTAATAAAGGCTTGGAATTTAAAAAGCTTGAAGTTTCAGGTGTATTAAAAAATGTGGCATAATGTGTATCAAATATAGCAGCATGTTACCATACATGATACCACATCATCTTCTGTTATCTGAATATTCCCCTCTGACATACAGGTCATACTGTTCCAATTATTTTTATGTGACATATAACAATGTGTTTATACTTAAAGAATGGTTTTAGATATAGCTCGTCCCCGCATGATTACTATTGGCATCAAACAAATTGATTAGAAGAATGTTCTTGTTTTTGGAAGTCATTGTTTATGTTGATGTCACTATCACTACATATTTTGGATCACTTGAAATTGTGATGACTTCATAAAAGAAAATAGGGTAATATATAACAAGGATTTTTTATTTTATTTTTTATATTATATCCTCGGTGTGGTCCTTTCAGAGATTAGTCAAAGTTCCTTCCTGTCTTGGCATGATCTTTCAGAACTTGGCATGTGTTTCTTCTCAAAGCAACGATATCCTTTCCATGAACCTCTTGTTACAAGAGATAGGAAGATATGATTACTAGATTTAGTTTCCGGTCTTGTTAAGTGGTTTTACTGGAAGCATATGTCCCTTTTTTCACGTTCTAGATGAAAATTTTCTCTTCTTATTGGTATGCATTTATTTCAGGTAAGTGTATAGAGATATAGTGGGAAGTGCTTATTATGTTTATACTTGAAAGAATGGTTTTAGATATAGCTTCGTCCTTGCACAATTACTAGTGGCATCAAACAAATTGATTAGAAGAATGTATCTTCTTGTTTTTGGAAGTCATTGTTTATGTTGATTTCACTATCACTGCATATTTTTGGATCACTTGAAATTGTGATGACTTTCATAAAAGAAAATAGGGTAATATATAACAAGGATTTTTTATTTTTATTTTTTATATTATATCCTCGGTGTGGTCCTTTCAAGAGATTAGTTAAAGTTCCTACCTGTCTTGGCATGATCTTTTCAGAACTTGGCATGTGTTTCTTCTCAAAGCAACAATATCCTTTCCATGAAGTATGAACCTCTTGGACCAAGAGAGATAGGAAGATATGATTACTAGATTTAGTTTCGGTCTTGTTTAGTGGTTTACTTGAAGCATGTCCTTTTTAACATTCTAGATGAAACTTTTCTTCTTATTGGTATGCATTTATTTCAGGTAAAGTGTATAGAGATATAGTGGGAGAAGTGCTTATTATGTTTGCTCCCTGAAGTATTGCGGCGAAATTATGGAAAAGAAATAGATATCTGGAGTGCTGGTGTGATTTTGTATATTCTTCTTAGCGGTGTACCTCCTTTTTGGGCTGGTAAGATGATCTGACATGAGTTAGGCCAGCCAAGATCTTCACACATTAATTTCCTTTCTTTCCTTGCTTATAAGTTGGCATCCTGGTAATTCAGAGCCCTAAAAGGGAATATTTGATGCTATCTTGCAAGGAGAAATTGACTTTGAGAGTGCACCATGGCCAACCATATCATTCAGTGCCAAAGATCTGGTTAGAAGCGGATGCTGACTCAAGACCCAAAAAGCCCGAATCACTTCAGCAGAAGTCCTTGGTGATTATTCTTACATATAGAAAATTCCTTGTTTATTTTCTTTTTACATAGACAATCATTCATTTGATTGAGTATTAATTATCTAATACTGTGACTGGTGGCTATACAGACCATCCATGGATTAGAGAAGATGGAAATGCATCTGATAGACCCATAGACAGTGCAGTTCTTTCTAGAATGAAGCAGTTCAGAGCAATGAACAAACTAGAAAGAAGATGGCATTGAAGGTTGGTTGTTAGAGGACACTTGTGTGTCATATTTTTTATTGTACATATACTGACAATTTTAACATCTTGCAGGTTATTGCTGAAAGTCTCTCTGAAGATGAGATTAAAGGGCTGGAAACAAATGTTCACAAATATGGATACTGACAACAGTGGGTACCATCACATATGAAGAACTGAAAACAGGGCTAGCCCGACTTGGTTGAAGCTTTCAGAGACGAAGTGAAACAACTTATGGATGCTGTAAGATGAATATCATTGCTCAAATATTAATAGTAGCGGGTAGCTTCTCTTTACATTTCTTTTGGTTTGCCCCTGAATATTTCTAAAAGCGTCACTCTTGGCAGGCTGATGTGGGCCGGGGAATGGCACCATTGACTACATTGAATTCATCACTGCCACAATGCACAGACACAAACTAGAAAGAGATGAACATCTATACAAAGCTTTTCAGTATTTTTGACAAAGGATAGCAGTGGGTGAGTCTTCTTGCCATTTGCTCCACATTGTGCTTCCAGTCCTACTTCCATGTAAGAAGTTACCAATTTTTTTGTCTGTCCTGTAGCTATATCACAAGAGATGAACTGGAATCAGCCATGGAGAAGTACGGTATGGGTGATGCTGCCACAATCAAAGAGATTATATCAGAGGTCGACACGGATAATGTAAGTTACTTCTCTCTTATATTTGACCTAATGTTCAGCGGTGTCCATGGGCATTCACTGAATCCTTCATTGTTATCATAGGATGGAAGGATCAACTATGAGGGAATTTTGTGCGATGATGAGAGGTGGACCACAGCAGCCAGTTAAGCTTGTGTAGATAAGTACCACTTAAGCAAGTAAAAAATTTGGAAGCTTCGCAACCAAATGGGATGCATCTAATGGCAAAGTGATTGAGTTTTCATTGAGATATTTCTTGTGAATCTGCAGCTTTACTCTCGATTTGTTGTTTCTGTCATCATCTGCATCCTGACTTGGTGTGAATTCCTGTGCATAATTTGCATTTTTTTTACTTTACGCTGTTTTTGATTTCATGGTGCTCTACAATGAGCTTCTTGTGTAGGGCTGGAGTTTTTTTCTCCTGTGTTTGAAGGTTTATTGAAGCTGGTTCCTGTAAGAATGGATGAATATAGCCAATTATGAATCTTGAGACTGTTGTGGATTCTGGATAGAAATAAAAGCCTTCTTTTCCTTTTTCATTTTCATATATGTAAGAAAAGCTTTCTCTTAGATTTAGCATGTGATCTTTAGCATGTGATCTTCCAGCACACTGTTTGTCCTGACAAAATATCAAAAACATATCCAACATATGTTAAAACAAAGACAAAACATCAACTTCCTAATTGTCTCACTAGAAGTGAAACCACACTTGGAAAAATAAATAAAAAGAGGTTTGTCTAACAAGACAGATATATTATTATTCAAACTAGATTTCATAGTTTCCTGCAGATAACTTATTCAAAGACAAAACCCTCCTGCTTGGATTCATCCACCAGAGGATCAAAATCTGCAACCAAATTTATTCAAACTGAAGATTGCTTCAACTCCTAGTGAAATTATTCTGCTTGCCTTGAATGTAAATCTCTGCAAACAAATAACAGAATGAATAAATAAGCTGCTTATCTCCCCTCAATCTCTAAAACCTACACTCAGCAATCATATTATGATGATAAAATGATAGAAGTACCCTCAAGTACTAACATCCTTAAGAGCATCACCACAGCCATAATCCTCACAAGTTCTTGACAAATCGGCCCCTTTGCTCGTGCTCTGGTGTTCTCTGCTTTAACTTTTCAGGGAAACATACTTCATATTTTTCCAAACCCTAAACATTTATCGCATGTAATAAATCATTACACAAACAAAGGATTAAAGCACAAGCTAAAGATATTTATGATCAATCACATACGACCGGCTTTTCTTTTTTCTCATTTGTATCTCATCTTTGCTTCATTCCTTGCCTGTGGATAGTTGGCATCAAGATTGGAATCCCATAATGGTGATTCATTGTTGATAAGTATAGGTGAAACTCCACAGTCTTGGTAATCAACAGCACTACTTTCTCCAGTATGATTTGACAGCGAAGCAGAGATGTTCTTATTGTCAGTACCAGATGGGAGACAAGCCTCCTGATTCCAATTCCCATTAATATCCATCCCTCCTTGATCCACATTATCATGCAAAGCCTGAAGAGTCACACATTCATTCACAGAACAAGATGCCTGAACAAGAAGCATAGTGGCAAGTGTCAGTGCCCAAGATTGAAACACATGATCAAACATAAACAGAAAAAAGAAAAATGAGAGGGAAACAGAGAAACCTCCAGAGCATTTTCAGTGTTGGAATCAGCAACTGAGAAATTCTTCTCCATGTTTATACCATCCAATGTTGCAGCTTGAAAAGGATACATATTATGGTTGCTGTTCATATGATAAATCTCATAGACATCATCAGAGTGGCCAGAGAGCCCAGGATCATTGACAGAAGGGCAGACAAACTATTTATGCCACCAAATAAATCCAGTTAACAGCGAGCATATATGTCTGAACAAATGAACAAATGAACAAGAAACAACTACCTGATGTTCAGCGCCAACATGATTGATGTTCATCATCTGGTCTTTGACATTAAGAACAGAAGACCATAACCTAAGGAGCTCAGCACTGGAAGGACATCGGAATAACAGCTGACAGGTTGCCTACGGTGCATGGGGCGAGCACGTAAGGCCACCCCAGCTGCCACAGTCGTGGCAGAGCAACGCGCCGTCATCCACGCACCAAGTGATTTGCCGGCTGGGCTAGAGCACCGGTCACAGATGAGCGCGCGGAGGTGCCGGCGTGCGTGAGCGCATTGGCTGCGTGGACGTGCGCGTCGCATGCGAGGCATAATCGAGCCGAGTCCGAGCGGCAGTACACCACCGCGCGCTGAACTCGGCAGTACTCGCACGCCGGGTCCATTTGACACGTTAATAGTAAACAAGTTGACAATTTAACGAGGAGTTGTCGTGGTGGTGGTGGGCCATGGGAGGGACAGAAGCTAAGCTTGGTTAGGTGACCATGGCGGTTGTGGTGATGAGAGAGAGAGAAGAGGCGCGAGAAGAGCGAAGAGAGAGATTTAGTGCTATTGGGTTTGGCTCGTGATCGCGGATATCGAGTGCGGATCCGATAGATGGCCGCTGAATCCGCTTGGTTCGGGCGCACGTTATTAAATCTCAACCGGATAACTCGAGGCTTCACATCTTAAGATTGAATTTCTTAATTCTAAGATTTTTGTTTGTTGGGGAACCGAATCAATCTTAAGATTCCATGTTTAAAATTCAAGCCAAGTGGTCAACGCCCAAATCTAATTTCCTTAATCTGAAAATTGAAAGATTTATTCAAATACAAGGAATGAATATGGTTTATTTGAGTTTGGGTCATAATACTTGAAATTTATTCATGAATAATAATGAGTTGTTCACATTTCCAGGTCATAAAAAGAACTGTTGATTGACCAAAACCACAAAACAGAAAACAGTTGAGAAAACTGTTTTAACAAATCCTCCTGCTCAACTGAACATGCTGATCCTTCTCAATTGAAGTAGAGATCAACCCAGACGTACTAATTTTATAATTTTTTGCAGCTTAAATCAGCAACAAGATGGCGAATATGAGGGCCGTACCATTTCACTCGCTCCAGATGTTCTACAGAAATTTGCCAACATAAACCTGGAATATGAAGAGGGATTCTTAGTAGTGAAACAATGGTAACCCCCAATGCTCAATCATGGAAGATCTGTTTGGCTGTTTACCTTCCAGATTTTGCAATGTTAGGTGATGGTTTTGACAACATATTCCAGCCAAGAACTCTCCTCAGAGTCGATGACATTTCCATGGATATGGAGCATGCCACCATCAATTCTGCATGATAAGCAATTCAGCCAAATTTAGAACTTTTGAGTACTATGATGTTTGAACATTTCTCACGAGATAGTGTACCGAATTGATGAAGAGAATAAGTCTAAAGCCATTTCTCATAGCATCAAGTAAACTTAATTATAAAAACAAGGCCTGGATTCTTGACACAGGGCATCTTTGATGAAATGCTTGGATTTCTGCATCAAGGTGATCTTTATAAATGCATGAAATGGAATAGGAGGTTCTACACATTATAGAAGCATAGAAGCAATGCAGAAGTAAAAGCATTTTTTTTTCCTTTCTTGTTGGTCATCAAGAACAGCTGAAGTAGATACCCTCATGAATAAGAATAATATATAAATCCATTGCTTACTTCAAAGCTCTCACAGCGGTGGCCCAGCTAGCCTCACTAGTAGGCAGAAGGCCAAGGCAAACCGCGATCCAGCGACCCCCTAACATAATGAACTCAAAGAGTCAACCCATGGCTTGCAATCAAAGTATACAAATAAATAATAGTGAAAAGCGAAGAGAAGTGCTCTGAAAGTGATAGTATAGCCTGAGCATAGTGGGAAAATCTATTTGAGCCCTCTAGAAATGGCATTTATTTCAAAGTTTCGAAGCATACTGTGGGTGCTGTGACACGATTATCTCCTTCAAGAATGACACAATGGTCCGCCACAGAGTTCTCATGCACATTACGCTGAAGAGCGTTTATAGCATGGGGATTCCATTCACAGGCATAGACCAGTTTTGCCTTAGCTCTGACAAAAATTAAAACAATTCCCGTAAGTATTTAAACCATAATCAAGCACCTCATCTATGATGATATGGAAATAGATTAGGCTCTATTTGGTTGCTAAAAATTGAATGAAAATGAGAAAGCGGGTGGAAAGAGAAAAAAATGGAAATTTCCCTTTCCTAGTTTAGCATATATGAAAAATGTAGAATACCTGTATAAAGATTTCTTTCAAAGTTAGGGAAATCAATTAAGAAAATAAACTTTTTAAGTAGTAAAAGAAACTTACATGAGCTTTTTAATTTCCAAAAACTCACTTTTTAATCTTGAAGTTTTCTTCTTTGCCTAGTTTGTCTACCAAAACAAAGGAAAGAATATTCACTTATATTATGTCAATACATCAAACTTCTTCCAACAACCTGAAAAATTTATAAAATGGGAATCAACACTTGAAAAAGGCACATACAATTTGACCAAGAAGATAGGAAGCACGAAATAACCAATTCCAGCAAAACAAGTCCACACAATAATCTCCTCTTTTGCAGTCTAGTTGAGCCATCGCGGAGCTTCTCAGAGCGGTTATCCGAGAGGAAAAGCATGCACTTGGTTTGCATCGAAGGAATAAATTATTCCATTTTTCTTGATGACGGTAACAAAGCCATTATCTCCCACAAAAGGATCTCCAAAGGTATATACTGTCTCTCTTTGTCCCAAAGTGGGCTGAAGATTGACCCCTAATTAGGGATCAAACATGACAGTTCCATTTCAAGAATAATCAAGAGGCAAGAAAAATGACATGAATAAGCCACTTGAAAACTAAAATTATCATAAAAAAGGCAGATCCACGACTCCAACAAATTAAATTACTTGATTTAAAAAGTGATGATATTAGGAAAAATCTACTTATAGTTAGGGTCAAAACTATCAACCGTTTCATGGCAACCTCGAAGTTCGGCCTCGAGCATAGCTCGAAGTTCGGACTGATTATTTTAATAACAAATTGAACTTGAACTCAAATTTGGTTTCAAAATAGCAAGAGCTCTAAATCCCTGCCGAGTCACTGCTTCGAGTTCGGTTCAAGTTCATATATATATATATATATATATATAATTATTTGGGCCGTATAATTTATTCTTGGTTTTATCTTATAAAATATAATTATTATAATGTAGTTATAATTATGTTTAGCATTCGTAAATGGAATTTTATTATACCTTATAAATTTTTTTAATTTTGCTTTTTTAAATTGAACTCGACTTTTATAAATATTATCTAACCTAACTCGAAATTTAACTCTCGAAATAAAATTATAATTCAACTGAATATTATAATTTCAACCGGTGCTCTAACCGGTTCAACAATGGTAACTGCTCAATCTTCGAGTCACTGGGCTCACTGCTCAAGTTCGCCTGCTTCCAAAATCCCACTCTATAAAGTAGCATAAGCGAACTTGATAAAGACTCCAACCCCATAATTTTTAACATGGAATGGATTTCTTCTCCAGTTATGCGAGAAGTTAAGCAGAAAAAACATTCTTTATAATACATGCATACCTCTTGTTCATAAAGATTCTATGCATGAGAACTCTCTCATATCTAACAACTATGCTTGAAAATAAAACCTTGATTATGTTTCTATTAAGGGACAGCCATCAAATCCAGATGGTCAAATAACTTACTTGGTAGTGCAAGGCGTTGGAGGTACCAATTGAAGAGCTGCAACTGGATATAGGCCAAAAGCTGCTCTCCTATAGAATTCCACATTGGATCCTTAAAAGATGTCAATACTGGAAGAACCACAATATCCCCAAGACTCCATCCCACCTAAGAAATACAGATCTTTTTGTAAAATGATGATGTACGAGAAAAATATATAAAAGAGAAGAATCCCATACTTCAGTATCTTTTTGAGAGAGAAGTAAAATTTTTAAAATGGAAGCAAAAGCTTAACTAGATTAGCCGCAATGACTTGATTTTGGTCCCAGGTTACAGGAACCTACAAAAGTGGATGAAGCATTTAATAAACCATTAAGCACAAAAACAAGATCATTGAGAACTAAGAGAAAAAACCTGGTGGGCAATTGCTACACAGTAGCTGGGGTGGCAGCATGCCCCTTCTCTCTTTAACAAAGAACTCACCAAATCCTCATTATCTTTACTGAAAGGAGATTTCAAAATCCTTCCTATCACAGACTGCACTGTCATCATCTAGTAAAGAACAGCCTGATGATGATAACCTTGAAGGCACTTAGTGCATTTGGCTGGAGAAACCTCATCCACTGCAAATGCCATTTGTTTTTAGAAATTTCTCTTTGATGAATATCATCCAGAGTGTTACCTATCCAGAGTGAGACCACACAGAGGTGGCTATTGCCCTGAACAAGCGCTTACAAATTTTTATGATTAACTGGTATAAAAATACAGGACCCATCCATACTTGGCTGTACCTTCTACTATCTGTATCCAGCCATCCAAACTTTTTCAGGTTATATCCTTAGCAGAAGTTTTAGCATTTTTTTCTTTTCAATCTTTTTAGAACAAGATGCTTAGCATACCAGGAAATATCTCAACGCATCCATTAGCAGACAAGGATTTCCTCCAAATTTCAGTTTAGATTCCATTAGAAATGTACTGAAAGTGATTCTTGCTTAACTTCATTATTGAAAGCAGTTGTGCCATTCAAAAACTCTAATGAATTAGTAAATTTATTCTCTCATAGGTTGGATTCGAACTTTTGTGCCAAATGCACTTAACATGATGCTCCACCACCGACAAATTCAAAAGGTTATCACATCCACAACAGCAGTTGAGGAGCGAACCCAAAAGCGCTCTCCGCCCTGGTAAGGATTCCCACTGCAACATACACCCAGGAATGATGAAGTGCAGGTTCCAAAGCAAAGCTCCAACTCTTGATTCTGTTGCCACAACTAGGGTATCCACCTATGATGCCAAGATAATTTTTATAGATAAACATAGAATGTGAAAATCTTGGGAATGGAGATCTTCCAATGGTCTCTCACTCTTCTTCCAAAAAGAAATGTCCTGACATCAAAACTGTAAAAGGTCACTGAGAGTTTTCTCACCATCATAGCCTCAAAACATAAATAATTGAGAGCCACTTAAGCCACCAAAGAGTGTGTGAATGGCTTCCAGCACTTGGCCATTCCCCTTGAACACGGACCTCAGTCCACTGTATCAATGTCTCAGTTATTCAGTTACATTCATGCCCATGAATAAATTTATGTCATAACCAAGTCCACCAAAAACATATATATATTTGAGCCAACAGCTGCAGCAACATGGCGATGCCACAAAAACAAAGAAGCTTAATTATATAAAACATTGGCACTGTTTCCTGCACTTAATGAAACTCTAGAAACTATTCCTTACACCTTATGCAAGGGAACATCTAGCATTTGGCAATGGAAATTATACTGGCATTTTTAGTTTGAAAACTTTTATAGAACTTATCTAGAGATCTTGAAGCAAACAAGAAAGCATGCATATGCATAACAAAAAGAAAAATAAGCCATGCAAAGCTATAATGAAATAGAGAAAAAAAAACATGTAACGATCAAAACAATTCTATAGAAATCAAGCTGAAAATGCATTTTTGGCATTATCCTCATTTTGGTTTTTGGTTTTGTAAGCTTGACTCCTCAAAAATGAAATTATACCGAAGCGAAAAATAAAAGCAAGAATCTAGGGAGGTTCTCTTCTATTTCACCAGTATAATATGCTTTCAAATTTTGGAAGTTAATTGTAAATTCGCGTTTAAGTAGCATACTCTATAAGAAAATTTATTTAGTTACTTAAGCATGAAAAAAAAAATTTAGATACTGCAGTTCAGATTGATCAATACATAAGTCTTGCTTTGCCTTTTTACATTTGAGGGGTATTAGCATTGTATAAATTGAGACTAGAAAAAATTGTTTTGACTTGGGGTGTCATTGAGAAAAGTTACACCTTGCATGGAACATACTACCATTGTTTAACAAGTTCCATCCTACTTTCCTTAGTTATTTAAGGGCCCAAACTTCCATCAAAAAATTTGTGTAGGACCATCCCTACCTCCAATAACAAAAATGTGAGTCCGATCCAGTGAAGATGTGTGTCCCAATGTCACGAGAGAAGATGGGCTACCCACTTTTCTAATTTCTCTCAGAGAATTTTTTCAGATTTTGGGTTCAAAGCATTAGAGGGCCATTTCTGCTGTATGCCGTCTAAGCCCCAAATACCAAATATCAAGACCTGCATTAAGTTTATTTATCGTTGACAACCAACAAGCTGATTGATTACAGAGATAGAGCTTCTCAGGTGGTTCATTAAGAATTGTCAGGTAGAATAGCTGAAAGAGAACTGTTCATTCTTTTCCAACGAGAAAACCCACAACAAACAGAATTCAAAATAATTATGAATGAACATTGGTGGCGATACCAAAGGTTAAAAGGACCATAAAATTCAGTAGAATTGGCAAATAACAATTTACCAAAATGAAAGATTTATTAACATAAAGGGATAGATCAATACTCTTAAGTCAAGCATTTGACTGACTCTCTTGATTTCCTGACGACTTCTGCTTGAATCCAAGATTCAACTTCCAACTTCATGTGAAAAGAATTGGAGCTTTCAATGGCCTTTGGGAAGAAACATCAATAACCTTCATCTTCTCCTACAAAACCGAATTAGGATTCAAAGCCACAAGAGACTTCATCATGACGTCTTTTAATCTTGTGTTGCTCATGGAAACTTTACAGCATTATTCTCGGAGTAAATAATATATTTTTGGCAGCCGCGTCATTTTGTTTTAGATTCAAGATCCATTAAACTTTTCCCCAGGTACCACACAACCACTTGCGGACTTTTGACTATAACTTATTACTTCTCCTTTTTCTAGTCCTGGCTTAAACCGCTGTACAAGTTGTGATTTAAACTAACAAAATATACATCTATTATGAGAAACATAAGATTGCACACCTTATATATGATGTTTTTAACTTTGCATACCCTATCAATGATGGCCTGAGACCCATCACTTTTAAATCCATATCCACTATAAACAAGACTTGTACCTTTGTTGTCATTCTAGTCCAGAAACAACATTCTACATGGTGCTACATTTTGATGTTACTCGTCACACTTTCTGCTTTTGGCAGTCTGTGTACCAGAACTTAAAGATCCCTATAGAAGGTCAGGGAGTTTCTATTGCAAGTATAAACCAAGGAAAAAGAATCCAAGTAAAGACACTAACTTTCCACATGAAAACATTACCTTGCATACAGCGCAAGAGCATGGAGTAAACTATCTGTTCTCAACTTCTATTGGACTCCATCTTTTCATTTGTGTTCCCAACAAGAGATAACGAACTACTCCGGAGAAACCAAAGAGCGCACCACTCTGCCCAAGAGGGAACCTCCAATCAGATCGAACATCTTATCGCAATCATTACACCCCCGCTTTCCAGTGACTACGTTATTTCGTAACAAAATCATAACTTGAAAATTTCCAGATAAAAGAGGTAGAATAAAATACGGGAACCTTAAAAGCAAGATCCCACTCCAACTCACCCGGACTCCTCCTGGGCTTCCCGCACCGGGAGATGGCGGATGGAAACAAACGCTTGTGCAGGAAGCTACATCGCATGGCACTCGACAAACCACGATGAGTGGCTCGAAACCAGGAAACACCAATCTGGCCGCCAACATCGTCCCTACAGTCTCGGCCACGCTGAAGAGAGGAGGTCGACGAGAGTCCAGGATCGGCGGGATCGTAGGGAAACGAAAATCCAGGTGCCGCCACTGGCTGGCATCTTCTGTGGCGGAGGTGACCGAGGTGAGGGGAGAGGAGGATGGGGGAATACGGCTGAGGCGGGAACTGGTGAGGTGAAAAGGTGGGAGGTGTGGTGGTTGTGGGTGTGCCGAGGGAGGGGGATGAGAATCGGCGCATCAGGAGGTTACCAGCGGTACGACTTATCACGACGCCGGCAGGGACTTATGGCAGCGAGGGTTTGGGCCTTTCGATTCTCAGAAGGCCATCTCTTCGCACCGCCGTTGGGCTCTTCCTTCCCGGCGGCCACTTGGCGCTACATAACACTTATGGCCATCTCAGTCCATCCGGTTGCTTTTGAGATGTGTTCAATCTTTATGCACTATTATTTCGTTTTTCATTCAAGGGATAACAAAATAAAAATCTTTTATCTCCATTTTATTTTTTTTATGAACTGTTTTTATAATTAAAATAAAGTGTTAAAGATAACTTCACTAATCCTAGATTTTCAAAAATTTAAAGGGATATTTCGTTTCGCGAATTTCGAATTCTGATGTATTTAAGCTTACGTGAAAGTTGTTTAGTTTCTGCTCGGTAACTTGATGTATTTAATTTTCCATTTGTTGGTTTAATATAGGATTCAAATGTCAGATAAAATAAGGGTAGGGATTCACCGCGTATCTATTTTTATATATAATAAGTAAATATAGAAGGGGTTTTCTACAAAAGATACTTGGATTTTGAAAATTTTTGGTAAAAAATAACATAGTTTTATAAGTTTGCAAAAACCCTTGTAATAATTTTACATTAAATTGAGGGAGGTTTCTACAAAATAATATCAATTTTGAAAGTCACACACACACCCTCTGAAAAAATAAATATTTACTTTTATTTTTTGTGTTTTTCTGAAAAAACAATACAAAGTTCAACAATTTTGTAAAAAGGCTTTCTTACATAGGCTATAATGAAAATTTAATAAATTGAGAGGTTATTTTAATAAATATTTTTATTGTATTTTAGTCACAGTAGGTTCTTAGTAAGTAAAAGTAGCTTGAGGATGTAAAATAAGGCGATAGCCATTCGGAAGGCGGAGGCAGGTAGGCCAAGAGCCGAAGCCAGAGAGCAGGAAAAAAGCAGAACGAGAAGCTTAGGAAAAGCAGCGAAGTAGCAGATCTTCTAAAGCCAGGAACACGAACGCTTCCTCGGAGGAAGGTTCGGAGTTGGGTTCCGTTTCAAAGCAGTTGAGCAGGTGGTTTTGAAACTGGGCGAAAGTTCAAATATTATCACGATGTATTAGCAGATTGTATACTTAACTTGTGAGTTGGTATGTGGTATGGACGTCCGACTTTGGTTGAAAATTAAAATA